>JASHHO010000035.1:0-299042 GCA_039763685.1 Aspergillus micronesiensis | reverse complement strand
TTATGTGAACATAACTCGCACTTTCTATCCCTGAAAGATGTCCGCCACATACATGAATGCGATACTTCTTCCCATACGCTCTCAATATATCTCCTTTCTTGCAGAAGCCTAACACATACGACCATAGGGTGTGGAGAGCAGGGCTTCCCGTCCGCTCAGCCGTACTTAAACCACACGCCGGCTAGTTAGTAGTTGGGTGGGTGACCACCAGCGAATCCTGGCTTGTATGTTTTTCCTTTTTTTCTTCTCAAGCAATGTTTTGTGGTACGTTTAGTGCCTTTTGCTAACTAACCAAAGTCCCCTTTTTTCTTTCTTTGTCGTGAAGTTACCCAGACTGGTTCGGAGTATGGAAATCTATTAGTCAAGTCGTCCTTCTAGATATATATTTTCCCTCCACCCCTTTGAAAGGCGCCTAATGCATTAAGAGTCATGACGGACGGCCTGAAGTGTCATGGCCCGGTCTAGTGGTTCAATCTCTTCTCTTTTATTGTACGCACTAGGTAGCTCTCAACGAGAATATCAAACATGAAGGAGAAAGGAAGACAAGAGGGAGGGGTAGCCAATATGTCAGTGAGCCATACGGCTGTCCATACCAACGACTTCTGCAGTACCATGTGACGAGCCGTCACATGAAGGTCAGGAAAACTCCAATTTTGCCCAGCTCTGCAGCAGTCACGGAACCCCATATATGATATCCCGGCGAGCCCATGAACAGGACACATGAATCCGCGCAGAGATCGCAATCGCCGTGCCAATCTGGGGCATTGACAGTCGAGCCAGGGTGGTGTACGGCGGGGCACTTGAGTAGTAGAGCTGAACAGTGGGAGCGCATCACTGCCCTCTATGTGCCTTAAACCTCAGCCCTAAGAAGGCTAGATTGATAGGTTTAATTTTCAACCAGCATGCTCTCCTCATGTCCCAGATGGAAGAAGCCTGGAGTCCCTCGGCCTCTTCCATTAACTCAATGTAGCCTTGCATCATCATCTCAATCCCTTTAATGAAATTTTCCGGGCGGGCAGAAGGCAAAGCGATGGCCGATCGTCTTCCCAGCATTTCCCTCATTGTGGATGCGTGCTTTTCGATGTTTGTGAGTCTTTGGAGCGTCATAGACATGGAAGAGTTATCTGGTTGCCTTCCTCCCTGAGTGTTGCCACGCGATTCTTCTATGACCGTAGCCTCTCCGCTTTGAGATGGATGGTCTATATATCGCCGAGATATTCGTCGAGGATATAGCACCTGGAGCTCTGCCCGCCGTTTGACGAAATTAGACACCCCAGTTTCCGCCAACAGCCTGGGTGGGGGTGGTGGAACGCTTAGACAGAGCAGTATTTGCCATTTGCCGTATATAAGTTCGTGGAGGGATTGTGCCACGTTGTACAGACGCCAGAACTTGTTGTACAATGTAATCCTCTTCATTCTTGGTCAATTTATGGCAGTTAGCGCGTGTCTGTGCCCGACAAGTAACACCCTTGAGCCGATTACGAAGGGTAGTTGACGACACATTATAATCGATTGATGCTTGTCGCACAGAAGGGTATCTGCCTTCTTTAATAGCAGTAATGGCTAACAGAATCTTTCTTTCTTGGTCTTGCCGCATCTGTGCGGCTTGACTTCTTGTTGGTGTCATACTGAACGCTTCTGATAAAGTGGTAAGATAATAACTTCTTGACAAAGATGCCGCTGAACCGGTCACTAGGGGGTTACATAATAAGGCAGCGGGAAGACCATTGCGTTCCCATTAAGCGAGCCAACGAATCACGTGCCAGATCACCTGAGGTCACATCTGCCCTTCAGGGATTTGGAGGTGGCCGACTCGCTTACGTGGCCGGCTCGCTTGCCGAATACGTTAAAGGGCGGTAAACTGCTTGAGAGTGGGGGGTGAACTGCTTGAGCGGTGCTTGATAAGCATCAGCGTACTTGTGCAGTGGTAGGTATGTTTTATTATTGTTAATTGTGCAGATAGCGCCTTCACGCTGATGATTGGTCCAATAATGTGACGTAAAGGCGAGAATTCCAGTCACGAGTATTCCTCGTCCAGACTAACTAGCTACTTGAACGTTAACACTCACATTTTTGTAGTATCATCCCAGTCCCAGACTCTCAGTAGGCTGAATTGGCATAGCCGAAGAGCGGGTAAAATCTATTAAAAGAAGTATGTAGACCTCAATATATTCACATTTGCAAGTTAAGACCCAAACAAGTGGGTGGCGCTCCAGCGCCGCTTACTGGGGCTATTTGGGCAAATGTAACTTCTTTTCAGCTCTCAGGTTCATAGAATCCAGGAGGGTGAACACAAAGCTGAATAGAGCGACAGGCTGCCCACTCAGCGCCTGGTGACCACCACATACTTATGCTGTTGTATGTTTTTGTTTTTTGTGCTTCAATCCGAATAGCTGGGTGGGCGGGCGAGGTTATCTGCTGATAGAGTGCTGATTGTTGGTTGTCTTTTCTTGAGAGACCAGACAATGCTTGGCTCCATGACTTGGAGGCAGTTTTTTTCTATGAAATCCACTGTATACAATCATACAGAAGTAGTCTCCAAAATCCATGTAATCAGGATCATTCAAATGGCCAATGATGCTTGTACTCGGCTCGCTCCTCGTCAGTCTCGGCCAATCTGTAATATCGGTTCTTGACCTGGGAGAGAACAGTGTTCGAGGCTGCATTTGCTTTCATATGAGAAAAGGTGAATCTTCCCAAGTATGTCTGCAGCCCAGCCATCTGCCGTTTGACATGAGGAACACAACAGGATTTCCTCCGCCTCACACTTGAACACAACACGACCTGCTCCCACCTTTTTGGCCAACAAGTCTTTGTCAGAAGGTGGCAGACTTGTGGTCATCTGTTGGTCATTCCGCTCCTCTACTTCTGTTCCCACCGATTTTCCCTTCCTCGCCTCCTTTTCGCTCACTCTACCTTCTCTCTTCTCCCAGTCTGTCTTCGCCCTTCTTCACTCCGTTTGTCAGACCTCTTCTTTCTCAATCTCACTTTCCCACTTCCAGCCTTCACTTCCTAAAAGTAAAGCCGAGCATAATCTCTTTTGGCCGCCATGGTGCGAGAATATCGGGACTACCGCGACAGTCCTGAGCCTGTGAGACATCACTTCCCCTGTTCTGGGCATAACGAAACTAAGAATGGCCTTAGGACGACAGGATCTGCCACCATTTGTTATGAATACGGGCACCTCGCCTTCGAATGCCCGGTCCGCGAAGCTCTGTTCCGTCTCGTCAGTCAATTATTGCCGGCTACATAGGTGAGGATGCTTTTCGCTAACCTGAAATTAGGCACGCCTCGTCTCCGGTCTCGATATGCCATTGAATACAAGAATCAGGCAGGATCACTATGGAAATCTCCGGGGAACTCACGCGTGGTTCGTCACCGTCATGAGGTCGAGTCCAGACGCCATTCTGCGCAGAGAGTTCACCATGCCGGGTCCACCATCACAATTCGCGGTGTAGGTGCTTTAACACCCCACTGAAGGGCTAGAAGAAGACTCAGAGGCTTCGTTAGGCCAACAGCGTTCGTATCGGCCGCCGGGCTCCCCCCAGACCAAGCAGACGGGACAGCCACAGCATCAATACCTGAGGGAGGCTCCCAGTGGCAATGCTTCTCGTGAACCTCATGACAATGGCGATTACTCGCCTGAGTCGCATAATGTGTATGACAAGTCGACTTCCAAGGTTTTGTAGGGATTGTCCCGCTGATCTTTCTCCTAGGGAATCTCGGACTGTAGCATGGGGTCCTTCACAGTTGCTCCTGGGTAAGTCAAGATCATGGCTTATCAAGGCTCCATCACTGATGAAATTTTTCAGACCTGTACATCTGGCGCGATGAACACCAACAGGTAGCTTGGTTCTTCTTCTCATTCGACGTGTGAGAACTGAATGAATTCTATAGTCCCATCGTGAATGACCATCCCGACATGTCATCGTGAGTACACCATCTTCCCATATGTCCAGAAGAACTTTTTTGACCCATATTAGGCACATTGGATACATCTGGGGAGACCAGGTCAGATTCCCATGGGTTGGTGTACTGGAAATTAAAAATAACGCATCATAGTAACGAAGCTTTTTATGAATCGAGTGAGATTCATGTTGGGTAGGATCCTTTATGCATATGTCAACGTATCTTGCTAACGCAACATAATGTACAAGGACGCCTTCCCACACTACCCAGGCTGATGGCCAGAGTGAGACAGTCATCTTTTCCGACGCGCCATATGATGACTTCAGAGGCCAGAGCAATGAAGATTATTGTGGCAATGAGTTCTCTCTTCTCTAGATATCGTCGAGCCACTATCAGAATATCTGTGCCAAAGCTTTCGTCTGCCGATTGTGTTATTGTACAAGATGAGAGAGAATGTTCTTTTCATGGACTCCCCGTCTGTATATTTATTGAAGATGAGTATCTCTCATCCGGGGTGTGCTGTTCCTGTATGGCAAGAAGATACCATGTGTGGTAAACTGCGGATTATGGCGACTAGTTAGTCCCTGGATTTGAGGCTAGAGATGGAACTCAGTTCTTCAAATATCGTTCCCACACATTCAATGGATCTATTGCCAGTGGTTCTTGTTGCTTGTATCGACTGAGAGCATGGCGTTGACGCAAAGCGGTGTCGAGAGCGGTGAGCCAATGACTTGTTGATACGGTGCGGAACATCGATGATGATGAGCACGATAACGTCCACTCGCTTCCATCTCTGCCTCTCTACACAGCTTACATCGGTCTTGGTTCGTCACTGCTCCAATATTCGCCAACTCTAATCATCTGCCCTTTTCTCCCAACAACGCAACGCCCACCTTACCTCTCTGCGAAGAGCCCCGCCCCGCACACGAACACACGAGCTTCTCCACTCACACTGTACACCACATCACTCAGTGTCCCCCGGGTAGGACAGATCGCGGTCAGGTTTGGATAGTGGAGGACTTGTTCTGATTCAAGGACCTCTCTGATACCGGCTCTCCTTTGGTGCTTCAACTAGCGGCAGCTCACTTGCGAACGGGCAGGTGTTGCGGATAAGGATGGAACCATTAGCAGCGGATGCGTTCGACGCCCCGTCCACACAGTATCCTAGTCAGATGTCTGGTACGGGGACTATGGAATTTGATACTTTCAATGGAAATGCGATGCCTACAGGGCCCTTTGTCAAGGTGGACGGTATGTCATTCCTCGTCGCCTGGTGATGTCAGACTAATCGACGGCAGATGCACCGAAGTTTGAGTTAGAATCGTACATCGCCAATCACTGGTATGTTTCCCATTCGCTGTGCTGCATGTATTCGGAATTATTGCTAACCAGGTCTATCCCTTCAGGTCGTACTAGATTCAATCGGCTGTTCCTCATCGGCACGTGTTCGACCTACTTATCTGTCGAGGCCCTCAAAGCTGCAATCTCCGAAGCGAAGGCGGGAAAGGATGTATCTAGATACGATCGTGCCGTACAAGCACTGGCGGAGGTCGCACCGAATGAGCCGGACGCTCGAAGAGACATGGAGTGGGTGGAACGAATGCTGAAGACGGTCAAGGCCGAAACGGACAGATTGGAGCAAGAGCTTCGCGGATACAAGAACAACCTGATCAAAGAGAGTATACGGGTACTGTATTACACCATGGCGACTGTATCGGACCAAAGCTGACCTCTGCAGATGGGAAATGAGGATCTTGGGCAGCATTATCATCAGATCGGCGACCTGGTCAACGCGTCGAAGGCCTACTCTCGTATGAGAGACTTCTGCACAACGCCCACTCACATCGTCTCGATGCTTTTCAAAATTATCAGTGTGTCTATCGAGCGAGGCGACTGGCTCAGCGTCCAGTCAAATGTGCAACGGCTTCGCAACGTTCAGTCGAAGCAGGAGGAGCAAGCCAAGAACCAGCCTAAGATGTCCGCTGCACTCGGTCTCTCCCAGCTACACTCAGGAGCGTACGTCGACGCGGCGAATAGCTTCCTGAGTACCGATCCCAGCCTGGGCGACTCGTACAATGAGGTGATCACTTCCAACGATGTCGCCGTGTACGGTGGACTGTGTGCGCTGGCATCGATGGATCGCAACGAACTGCAGCGCCGCGTCCTCGACAACAGCTCGTTCCGCAACTTCCTCGAGCTCGAACCGCACATCCGCCGAGCGATCTCGTTCTTCTGCAACTCGAAGTTCCGTCCCTGCCTGGAGATCCTGGAAGCCTACGCGACAGATTACCTGCTCGATGTGCACCTCCAGCGTCACTTCCGCACGTTGTTTACCCGCATCCGCACCAAGGCCATCCAACAGTACCTCGTGCCGTTCAGTCGCGTGACGCTCGAATCCATGGCGAAGATCTTCACCCCGGGAGGAAGCAGTACGCAAGAGCCCGCCGCTACGGACCTCCAGTCACCCTTCGTGCAGGAGCTGATCGGACTGATCGGCGACGGCATCCTCGACGCGCGCATCGACCTCGAGAAAATGGTGCTGGTCTCTAACAAGACGGAGCTCCGGGTCGACGTGCAGCAGGCTGCGCTGGCAAGCGTGGAGGAATACATTCGCGAGGCGCATATCCGCATCCTGCGAACTAATGTCATCCGCTCGGGTCTGGAGGTGCGCGATAAACCACGTGGCGAGGGCCGGGCAGGGAGGGGTGAGCGAGCTGCGCAGAAGCACGGCCGCACCGGGAAGTTCTAATCGACTATCTTCACTCGATTTCAGTACGATACCTAGGACGCATGCATGATTTGATATGACTAGCTAGAAATGGGACCATCTGACAGCATTACGCTTGATTAAACTTAATTACAATCTGTACAGTATCGTAGATAAACATATGGTGGGCCTACCTGGTATCTAAACCAGGTCGGCCTCCCGAGGAACGTAACGTAAAGAGACATCACCACCCAGAACATCCATCGTCAAGAAGTCACTCCAACTAAACCAAAGCCAGGATCACCCCCATGGCAGCCCCACCCGCAACAACCCACTGCGCAGACCCCGTCGCAACCGCAGCCGCATTACCACTGCTCGTTGACGCAGGGGCACTAGTCGATGCCGACGCCGCGGCAGTCGAACTCGCGGGGGCAGAGGTAGAGGCACTCGCGCTGGCGCTGGCGCTGGCGCTCGCGGTGGACGACGAGATGCGCGACACAGACCCGGTAGAGCTGGCCGTGGCGGTGGCCGTGGCCGAGGCGGCGGTGTTGGAGGGGATGTCCTTAGTAGTGGCGGGCTTGGTAGCGGAGGTCTTTTCGCCTTCGGTTGCGGTGACGGTGACGGGGTAGTAGGGCATGTGGTCGGTTGTGATGGCGGCTTCGGTCATTTGGGTGGTGGTGGCGTCGGACATGGTGACTTTGCAGCTGATGACGGACTTGTTTTTGAAGATGCAGTCTTGGGTTGCGTAGCTGTACCGTACCGAGTTAGCTTTTCGTATACCTATAGTAGAAGTATATCGGGTGTGTTGATGTTTTGGTGGGGTATGTTGTAGTGTTTGATTACAGTGGTGCGAGGGGTGTTTAGTGTTTGGGGGTTTAGGACGGGCAACATACTAATCGTTATAGGAGTAGGCCATCGCGTAGCTGGATCCGCCTTGCGCCACGGTGAAGCCTTCTTGCGGGAGACCGCAGGACTCAGACGGGGTTTCTGGGGGACAGTAGAGGACGTAGGAGGTCAATTGGCCTTTCTGTGGGGGGTTAGTGTCTGTCGCGTAGAGTCGCATTCGCATTCGCATTCGCACGCGATATACGGGTGTAAAGTATAGTGAAGGTGTATGTAACGTACAGTTCCAATAACTTTCGCATCCACCGGCTGCTCATCCATCATAGGCAGGAAGAGAGGACGATCTCGTCGGCGGGACGGAGGAGGTGGTAGTCGCCAGGACGGCGAGGGAGAGGGTAGCGAAGCGCATTGTGATGGTTCTTCTTCGGATCGTCGATCGGATATAGAATAGATGAGCGACTGGAGGTACTGTAGTTGGATAACGAGCGACTGGATTAACGAGCGTGGTAGACCGGCAAAGAACGACCGTGTCTAGATACAGTAGATGCGCGAAGCACAGCAAACGGGGCAGCCAACATCCACTTCAGGGGAACGAACCATGGCTATGCGCCAGGAACCCGAGGCGTTATATAGCCTGGCTGGCGCATGATTCAGCGCCAGAGTGCCCAGTCAATAAAGCCTGTCGAACCCCCCGGCTAGGCCTCTCCAGGCTAGTCGGGTCTCACATACACGGGGCGTGATTGGCGCCAGGGACACCGGTTCGTCGCGAAAGGTTCCCTAAGGTTGTCCGCGGCCCCAACCGAGCCCCCGAGCCGGGCTGTTCATTGGCTGCTAGAGGGGCCGGGGGAGATTGGGGAATTAGGCGAGAGTTTCTGCAGGAGGGTTCATTTGCTGGCGAACGATGGATTCGGATGTAATCTTATTTGTGCTCCATTGGGTATGGCGGCTGGCCGATCCGGGACGTGTGCAAATACGATTATTGCGCTTTGTGAGGTTAATATAGTCTAATCTTTTTTGAAGTGTACATACTGAGCAAGGAGTGTACCTTACGATCGTAGTGGGTTATGAATAATCATCATGTACCCAGCCTAGCGATGAGGATGACCTCACCTCCTACACAAGCAGGCATTTCATGGTTTAATTTCCTAGTCCTCTGTTAAGTGTGACCCTTCCTGAGAACCTACCGCAAAAGGGGCTGTGTACACGACAAAGGAAGTGGTCCCTATCACGAGCGTGCAATTGTGTAACACCATTATTTAGGCAAAGTCTTCATTTGCTTAACACTTCGTTGGAATAGTAGTCTATAGTAAAACGCCTACAAACATAGCACAAGGACAATAAACAGCCCCAGATCCATACCTAGGTAGTCGGTAGCTGGATAGGTATACAAGACACTCAACCTGCAATGACATTCATGTTACCACAGCATTGACGACAGATGATCAATCCAACAAGGCAAGTCTGGGTGAATATCCCTCCGCTTGAACACTCCAAAGTCAATGCTCAATCGGGAGATCGACAAGAGATGCTTGGAGGTATCCAGCAACTTAGCAAGAGACTCCGGCCCATCAACCATACTAGCAGGATAACAAACATTGGACGTTGGGAAGTATGGAAAAAAAACACTATTCATCATTTCACCGGACGCTGATGTTATCCACACTAATATCAACCGACCAATCCATCGACCAAGACTAACTCCGCGCGATAATTCCGCAGGCGGGGTATACCCCGAGTATACCTACTTAAAACTCCCCCTCAAAACCTCACGTCAGCCATCCCACAACCTCAACCCAACCACAAAAACATCACCCCATGCTCGAAGTCTGGGGCCGTGCAGACTCCTCCAACGTCCAAGGCGTAATGTGGTGCATCGCCGAACTCAACCTTCCCTACAAGCGACACGACATCGGCCATCGCTACGGCGGCAACAACACCCCCGAATACCTCGCCATGAACCCCAACGGCCTCATCCCCGTCCTCCGCGACACCACCACCAACAGCGATGCCGATCCCCTTTGGGAAGCCGGCGCGATCGTGCGCTACCTCGCAACCGCCTACGGATCCGACGAGTTCTGGCCCCAAGACCCCATGGCGCGCGCGCAGGTCGATAAATGGGCCGAATGGGCGAAAGTAACCTTCGGCGCGGCCTTCTCCCTCCCCATCTTCTGGGCAGTTGTTCGGACGCCGCCGTCGAAGCAGGACCCGGCGGCGATCCGGGCTGCGCTTGTCCGGCTTGATGGACTGCTCGATATTGCGGAGAAGCAGTTGGAGCGCCATGCGTTCCTCGCCGGGGAGGCGTTCACGGTGGCGGATATACAGTTTGGACATCTTCTCTTTCGGTACTTCGATATTGAGATTGAGAGGAAGGATCGGAAGGTTTTGCGGAGATATTATGATGCGCTTGTTGAGAGGTCGGCGTTCCGCGAGCATGTTATGGTTGATTATGGGGCACTGAGGGCTTACGATTGATTTGGTGTATTCATAGTACAGTACAGTAGTTGGCAATAAAGAAACTCCTAGTAGATAATTATTCATAGAGGATCACTAGTTTTATAATAATCTAGTAAGTATTAAGAATTTCTTCCTCTCGTGTTTAGTCTAGTACATTGTGATAGAGCGACCAGAATGGCAATCAGACTCATGATGTCAAGATCTTCGCCACAATCAATATTCAGCCCGGATGGTCTAGTGGGTAAGCAGTTATCACATCCTCAGTACTGAGGAACTGCGTAACTAATTCAATACAGTATGATTCTCGCTTTGGGGTCCTCCCAAACCTAAATGCGAGAGGTCCCGCGTTCAATCCGCGGTTCGGGCCTTTCTTTTTTTCTCTTTCCTCTTTTTGATCCCGTTTATATAGCAAGCAGCCTCTCCGCATAGATACCTACACATTGCGATACAGTCTCTCTAAGACCTTGATCTAATGAAAACCTTGAGTCCGCTCTTTCTTCAACAGACAATACATACATACATATTCACAGTCCTTTCGATAAGCCATGACCAGAAGGATCCCAGCATTAATGCCGAATCCGCAGGTACTACCCAACGCTTTCATCGCCATGATTAAACACGCAACAAGCGAGAATATAGTATGCTTTAGATCGGACATTGGATCTCAGGATGGACAGGGGTGGATGACGGAAGCATAGGAAGCAGGAGAAATGCGTAGTTGATATACCCCAACTACTCTCCCAATGCAATGAGGTTCATTCAGGGCATTGAAAATTCGCCCAGGGAGAATCCAAAGCCTACGGATTGCGAGTACCTGACACTATACCATACCAGCAAGTCGTAAACGTAAGGAAATCATTTGCAGCTATACACCATGTATATCTAATCTAATCCAACCGGAGCTTCTCAAACTCACGCACCTGCTCCTCCAGACGAGCCGTCTCGCTCTGCGCATCACGCAGCTTCTTCTCCTCTAGCTCGCGCACCTCAGGCTTCGCCTTCTCTTGCCAAGCAGCGCTGCCAACCAGGAGCTGTTGACGGCGCACAACCTCCTCAGCCTTCGCCAGACTGGCCTTGGCCTTCTCCTCCTGCTCAAGAGCGACCTCCTTCGACACGCGGAGGTAGACAGCGGCCTCGGCACCAACAGCGGCGACCACACATCCGGTAGGACGAGCGGTGTCCTCGGGACCCTTGAAGGTGAGTTCACCGAGGTTCTTACCACCAAGGGACTTGATGATGCTGAGCTCGTCGGAGACGGTCTTGTTGCTGGTGGCGTCGTAAGTCTGGATGATCACATCACCCTTGGTCTTAACCTCGTACTGGGCCAGGATGGAACGGATGGCCTTGGACACGTTCAGGACAAGCTCGTAGGCAGTCTCGGCCTCAGGGTCGTTGAACTCCTCCTTGTACTCGGGGTACTGAGCCTTCATGATCGAGATGGTAGGGTCGTTAGGACGGCGGGCAGACGCAGCCACAGGTGCTCGGTGACGAAGGGCATGATGGGGTGGATCAAAGTCAGGGCACCCTCCAGAGCGGTGTAAAGCGTCTGCTTGGCGGACTCCTGCACCTCGGCGGGGAGAGCTGGAGCAAGAAGCGTCTTGGAGTTCTCGATGAAGACATCGCACAGCTGGCCGTACCAGTACTGGTAAGCGGTGTTGGCGCTGACGGAGAAGTCACGCTGCTCCAGAGCCTCGTTCATGGTCTTGGCCGCAACGTTTGAGCTTGTGCAGGATCCAGCGTTCGGAAAGAGACTCCTTGCCAGTCTTGGTAGGCGTGGGAAGGGGCTTGAAGTCGTCACCAAGCTTGCCAAGGACGAACTTGGTGGCCTGGTAGATCTTGTTACAGAAGCGACGGTATCCGTGGATGACCTGGATATCGAAGGCAATATCGCCACCTGTGATATGGTCAGATAGGTTGCAACAGTTTACTATATAGAAGGCGCAACATACCACCGGTAGTGTAAGAGACAAGGGCGAAGCGCAGAGCATCGGCACCACACTCAGGGATACCCTTAGGGAAGGCCTTCTTCTGGTACTTGGTGGCCGCGGCAACCTCCTTTTCAGCAAGGTTACCAGTGAGGAGCTTGTCGTGGAGGGTCTGGAGCTGAATGCCCTCCATGACATCCAGAGGATCGATGACGTTACCCAGAGACTTCGACATCTTACGGCCATCAGAGTCACGGATAAGAGAGTGACAGTACACCTCCTTGAAGGGGACCTTGCCGGTGAGCTTGATACCAAGCATGATCATTCTGGCAACCCAGAAGAAGAGAATGTCCCATCCAGTCTCCAGGACGGACGTAGGGTACAGGTTCTCCAGGTCGTGAGTCTGGCGGGGCCAGCCGAGAGTGGAGAAGGGCACAGGCCGGACGAGAACCAGGTGTCGAGGACATCGGGGTCTCTCTCCAAAGAGAACTTCTTGCCAGGGAACTTGGCCTCGGCCTTCTTCTGGGCCTCTTCCTCAGTACGACCACTGACCCAGTATTGGCCATCGCTCTCATCAACCTCCTCGCCCTCGAGCTTAACAAGATAGGCGGGGGCTTGGTGACCCCACCAGAGCTGCCGAGACAGACACCAGTCATTGATGTTGGCCATCCAGCGATGATAGCTTTCGGCGGACTCAGGGCGGATGATGATCTCACCATCCTCGACGGCCTTGATAGCAGGCTCGGCAAGCTCCTTCATCCGCATCCACCACTGAGGCTTGAGGATAGGCTCGATAACGTCGTTGGACTTGGCGCAACGAGGAATCTTCATGGGGTTGTTCTCCACTTCACGTACAGTCCGTTCTCCTTCAGCAGCTCGATCACCTTGTAACGAGCATCGAAACGCTTCATGCCCTCGAAGGGACCCACCGTTCTTGTTGAAGGTACCATCGTCATTCAGGACAGAAATGAACTGGAGGTTGTGGGCCTTTCCGCGTTGAAATCGTTTGAAGTCGTGCGCCGGGGTGATCTTCACAGCACCGGTACCGAAATCAGGGTCGACATCGGCATCAGCCACGATGGGGAGGAGACGGTCGACGAAGGGGTGGCGAGCAAACTTGCCAATCAGGTGCTGGTAGCGCTTGTCGTCGGGGTGCACAGCAATACCAGTATCACCGATCATGGTTTCCGGACGGGTGGTGGCGATCTCAATGCGCTCCTTGGTTCCGTCCATCTCGTAGCAGAAGTGAGTCAAAACACCGAACTCGACCTTTCTTTCGTAACCAGGCACATCCAGGAGCGTGCGGCCTTCGACTTCCTTGTTCTCGACTTCCAGGTTAGATAGAGGTGTTCAGGGCCACACACCAGTTGACGAGGCGGTTAGCACGGTAGATGACACCCTCCTCGTGCAGGCGCACGAAAGTCTCAGTGACGGCGGCGGACAGGTTGGGGTCCATGGTGAAGGCCTCGCGAGTCCAGTCGAAAGAGCCACCCACACGGCGAAGGGCGTTCTTGATGTTGGCGTGGTACTCGTGCTTCCACTCCCAGACTATGTCCATAAGCGCCTGGCGACCCAGGTCGTGACGGGTCTTCTTCTCCTTCTTCCAGAGCATCTTCTCGACGACACTCTGAGTGGAGGATACCGGCGTGGTCCATACCAGGAAGCCACAGAGTGGTCTTCCCCTTCATCCGCTGCCAGCGGATCATGGTATCTTGGAGGGCATTGGTAAGAGCGTGGCCCATGTGGAGCGAGCCGGTGACGTTGGGAGGAGGATGGGGATGACGAAGTAGCCAGCGGGCTTGACCTTGTTGTCGGGCCAAACTCGGGGAGGAAGAGACCGCGCTCCTCCCACCACTCATAGCGACCAGCCTCGATGACCTTGGGGTCGTAGGCATCGGTGGTCTTCTCCTTCTCGACCTTGGGCTTTTTCTCCGCCTTGGGAGCTGCGGGCTTGGCCGCGGCGGCCTTTGCCTGCTTCTCAGCGAACTTCTTCGCCTTCTCGGCCTTGCGACGCTCGCGTTCCACTATAATATCACCACAGCCATGTCAGATATGTCCAAACGGTATACATCCAGCGTCCAGGAGGTCTGTTGGTAGGGTATTGGTCGATCCACGGAGGACGTACATTCTTTCTCGGTCTTCACCTTGGGAGGCGCGGCGGCGCCATCGGCAGCCTGGGGGGGAGTATCGACCACGGGAGCGGCGGCTCACCAGCTAGAGAGAAACGAGATCGTCAGTCCACATCCCATGCGTGACCCCATACTTGGGTCATGACTCATCCAACGGACAAACTCACTGGGATTTTGGGGGCAGAAGGTTGAGCCATTCTGGAAAAGGATCGATATCGATATATCGCAGGAGTGAATCTCCAGGGCGCCGAGTGCGCCACAAGTCGCCGATAAGTATCTTGACCACCGGGAAGCGTCAACGGCGATAGAAAAGGAAGAGGAGGGGGAGGGGTTGGAGGTTGTGCGAATGCGGCGGGCAATTAAATTTCCTGGCGGAGAGCAGCACATGGAACGAATCAGAGATTGGGAGTGCGGGGCCCAGTGAGACGCTTGGTGGTGGAGACCGACGCTGCTGTGGAGGGTTTGGGCCGGGCACCTGGACTATGCCGTCGACACGGCGCTGGGACAAACAATGGTTTGATCTGGTGTCGATTAGGCCTCTTTTCTGTTCTCTCGTCCCTTCATCCCGCAGAATTTCCCCGTGAGTCAGTGCTTCCAGCCACGTGATCGACTCATCGAATTACATAAGGACCAGCCTACCATTGGAAGTACACCTCACTGCACTCTACGACTCACGATACAGGCCTGAATCAAAGAGCGTCCTTCGTCTAAAGGTATGTCGTCCAGAGACCCCCGGCCTGCTGGGAATTATGTCACAATGTACATCGGCAGGCTCATCTCCGCACAACCAGTCACATCGTATGAGCACCAACTATAAGGACCCTCGCACCTGGCACAGCGTATCAAGTTCGAACAAGCTCAATGGGCAATTGCTAAGAAAAGGGGATCGATAAGACACAATTCACCGGCAAACAAAACATAAAGCATAAATTCCCATCAACACCAGGCCAACACATCACGGGGACAAGTAAAAAGAAAGGGGAGGAGGTGAGCAAGGAGTCGCATGCAAGATCATTGAGGAGCTTGTGGACACGCTGAAACAAACAGGATCGAAGTAGTCCCCACTCTAAACCACCATCAGAGAGGTTTTCATGGAATACGCCAAGGGGATTGAGCTGAGATGGGCTCGGTACCCAACATATTAGGTGTATGTCATCTGTTCATCATCGTCGTCTGTCTGTAGGCCATGGGCTCATTGCACGAAATGGCACGTTGAATATCAATAGTCCATGGGGAAGTAACGGCCGTCGTCTCATGGGCTTTGTCGTTTTTCTGTTTCCTCTGTATTAAGATCCACCGCCCCTGGCCCATTCGACAAAAACCTCCAAATCCAAACCAAAGTGGCTATCAAACGGTTACAGGATGGTAAGAGTCACAAGAAACGCGGAAAGACAATTGGATCATTGCGGGACAGGTCAAAAAAGTCCCTACCAACGCTTCGTTTCAATTTCCTAAAGACCCGTGTTGTTCCGTCCCTGCGCCGTTGGTCGGACGGGGTCAAAGTAAGGGTGAGCCATGGCCTCTTGGGCAGTGAGGCGTTCCTGAAGGGGTCAGCATCATCACGTAGCAGATGATTGAGAAAGGAAAGCATACCGCATGGTCATATCGAAGGAGCTTGTCAAGGAAATCAATAGCTTCATCGCTGACGAAGCGCTGGTTATCCGGGTTGACAAACGTACTCCAGGCCTTCCGGGGGAAGCGGGAGAGGATCTCATCGTACTGAGGATCCAACTCGATCTCGTACTTGTCGAGGTACTCAAACAGTTCCTCCGTTCCAAGCACCTTGGCGATCTTGACCAGCTGGTCCGAGTTGCTCTGTCCATGGAAGAAAGGCTCCTTGCGGAAAATCATGGAGGCAAAACATGGCACCGAGCGACCACATGTCAAGGGAGTAGTCGTATTCCTGGAAATCAACTAGCAGCTCAGGGCCCTTGAAGTATCGAGAGGCAACGCGCACGTTGTACTCTGTGCCCTTGTGATAGAACTCAGCGAGACCCCAATCGATCAGTCGCAGCTAGAAAGACCGTCAGCGGATAGCACGCAAAAATGGGGCACATGTGAAACCCACCTTGCGCTTCTCATGATCGATCATGACGTTGTGCGGCTTCACATCGCGATGCATGATGCCCTTGCTGTGGCAGAAGTCCAGCGCCTTCAGAAGCTCATACACGTAGAAACGCACATCATAGTCGGTAAAGCGAGGGTACAGAGTTCTGAAGTCGGTGTTGTTCACGTTTTCAAAGACCAGACTCGGGGTCTTGCTCTGGCTATCGCGCACCACATCCAGCAGGGCCACCACGTTGGGACCACCGGCGAGATTCTGGAGAATCTTGATCTCACGCTTAATCTTCTTCTTCTTGACCGGCTTGAGGACCTTGATGACACACTTCTGGTAGTTGACAACGTTGATGCCCTCGAAAACCTCCGAGTACTTTCCGCGGCCTGAGATAGCAATTGTCAGTATGCGTGTTCACCACAACCACTCCCGAGATATACGGCGTGCCTACCAATCTTGCGGACGACTTCGTAGTTCTCCAGAACACCCCAGGAGATGTTTACACTGTCATAGTCCCAGTAGGACCGAGGCATGTGCTCGTTCACATCAGCGTAGACGCGCGCCATGATTATGGCGGCCGACAAGCAGGCTGTCAGATCAGCCCACAATCACGATACGGAGGGTAAAATGCGGCGGGGTAGAGAGGGGGGAAAGAGCCGGTGAGGAGGAAGCCACGAAAGGAAGAATTGGCAAGCAAAAAAGGACAGACAACAACAGCTGCAAGACCCGAAGCCCGTCGAAACAGTGCAGCCGTGCTATCGTCCCGAATCAACGATGGACTGACCAAGAGGATCGTAGTGAGTGGAGGTTGATCCGACTGGTTTCGCTCCGCCCTGGGACGGGTCACGTGGCCGCCAGAGGAAAAGAAGACGCTCGGCCACTCGGCGAAACAGATGATGCGGGCGCGGCGGCGGATGATTTGCAGATTTCCTTTCTCGGACAGCTGCCACAAAGTTCCTCCCCTCCTCCTCCTGCACGGAGCTTGCCCTCTCTTTAAACCGCCACCATGTTCTACGATCTGAACGTCCCCTACACGCCGGATGATCCCGAGATCGCCGCGACGCTCAGCTTCCTCGCGAAGGTACGTCACTCACCCAGACCACCCCCCACCGGCATTCTTCAGCGTTCCCTCTCCGCACCACCCACCCACACACCTGACACGCCGATCCTGGCACAGAACAACCACATGAAGCGCTAACCTGACTCTGCCTGCAAACAGTCGGTTACACAACCGTCGCTCTCTCTCAGAGTTTAAGCGGCAAACTCCCTTCCAACCCGACCCCGCCGCCGCCGCCAACCAACGTGCCCAAGAACCTGACGCTGCTGACCCGGCTGAATCTGACCATCTCGGACCCGGCGCAGAACCAGCGACTCACCAGCCTATCCCAGGCCTACGACCTGGTGGCCCTCCGACCCACCACGGAGAAGGCGCTCCTGAACGCCTGCACCAACATGGAATGCGACGTGATTTCGCTGGACCTCTCCGTGCGCCTCCCGTACCACTTCAAGTTCAAGATGCTTTCTGCAGCCATCGCACGTGGGGTGCGCTTGGAAATCTGCTACGGTCCTGGGGTCACCGGCAGTGGACTGGAGGCCCGGCGCAACTTGATCGGGAATGCGATGTCGTTGATCCGCGCAACACGCGGGGGCAGGGGCATCATTGTGTCAAGTGAGGCCCAGCGGGCACTGGGAGTTCGCGCGCCAGCCGATGTGATCAATCTCGCCTGCGTCTGGGGGCTATCACAGGAGCGCGGGAAAGAAGCTCTCTGTGAAGAGGCAAGGAAGGTCACGGCGTTGGCGAAATTGAAGCGCACGAGCTGGCGGGGAATCATCGATGTTGTGGACGGCGGGAAGACTGCCCCTGCCAAACCGAAGAATGACAAGCTGCCTCTTAACCAGAAGAAGGCGACACCTAAGCAGAAGGAACCTTCAACAACCACAAGCGAGGGCAACGGTGATAGCCTGAAGAGGAAAGCCTCCATTGGGTCTGTGGTAGTGGAAGAATCCGAAAAGCCTCTGTCTAAACGGGAGTTGAAGCGCCGGGCCAAAAAAGCCCGCCTGGACGCTGCTGGTGGAGAGGACAGCACAAACACCTGAGACTCTTGTCAAGAGCAAGTATTCACATGTGTTCTTGTCGACGACCTACCTGGACAGTAAACTGTTCTTCCACGATGACAACTGGACGGTGACGGAGACACTGCTCCGCTACAACCACCCGGCATTACAGAGTATTATCATTTGATACCCTACACATTTGGTTGTGGATACCTCCAGCTACTATCAACAGCGACTTTGCTGAACAAGGCAACCTAAATCACGGTCAAAGTCTCGATGACTTTGCATGGGAATGCGGTAGTGCGACTATCACCAATTGTGGCGCTATCTCTGGCACGATCTACAGCCTCAAATCTTGCAACCCATCTCGCGGCCTCAAGAGCAGTCTCTTCGTTAACTCGAAACCCACAGCGACGTCAAGTGTGCCTATTGTCACAAGATTCGGACAGCATATCGATGCTACCTCACTGGCTGTCATATGCCCGCCCATTCGGCAACACCGTCGCAAATTGCTGCGACATATACTATAGAGATATAGACTATAGATAGACTTACTACTAATACACAGACTAACTTATGGCGACATTGGCCTCTTCCGATACACAGTCCCCAGTAAAATCGATATAAACAGGAACTTTGTAACTGTTATGTACTAGCTCATCTATCCTGCCAACACCAGGTAATGACCACTCAATCAACAACTCTGTGGGTAAAACCTTCCACTCAACCCTACCTACCAAAACTCAATCTACATCGCAGTAAGAAGGTTCCTCCGTCCTATGCAAAACATAATCAAAACAACCCTACGCGAGTCTCTAGCTGAACTCAATCCAGGTCTAAGAGCGAATCATATCTCATTCAAAGTAGCAAGATACATAGTATGCATAAGGGTATGACGTGTAAGTATGAGTATAAAGACAAAGATAGAAAGTAGAAAGTCAAAGAGACAACCCCAGATCGAACAACGAGGAAACCATACGCTGGAGCAAAATTAGATGAGATGAAGTGAAGTAAATGCCCGGGCCGGTTCCCACCAAGCTCTACCCCTGGCACAAGGCAAGGAAAGACAACGCCATTCTACCCTGCACGCCGAGTAAACAATGCACCATCATAAGATAGATAAGATATGAAGGACAGAAAAAGAAGGATGGTCTAGGAATTCTCGAGCTCGACTAGAACTCGCAGGTCACCATCCATCCAATCGACATTTCCCGCTGATAACAGGGCAATGCTCCATTCACCATCGTTCTGCACAGGCGTCAATCCGTCCGGGAGCCACACCTTGAACTTCCAGCCGGCGGATGGACCCCATGCACTCTGCTCCAGACCGGAGGCTGATGAGGAGAAGCCAGGGAGTTGGTTCTCGTACCGTCGGATGATTGATTGTTTCATCGCCCTCGAGGTCGGAGCATTGTCCCGCGGGAAGATCCAGACGAGGGAGGATGCGTTTCCCATTTTGCATGATGTTGATGTGCAGATTGATAGATCCCTGGGGTGCATTGTTTGTCGTGCTGCCGAACCCAGGCAAGGGTGTGAAGGATGGGGGCGGGAAGGGCTGTGTATGGGACATTTGCGTGTTGTCATGAGCCGAGGTTGACATATCCTTCGTTGCGAGGCTGTCGCGGATAATGCGCGAGACATCGCGGGTGATACTGCTGGCACTGGAGGACAGTCAGTACGGGTGTCACAGGTAACTAGGGAGGTAGCGTAAGAGCGAACATACAATTCATTCCTGGCAGGACGGTTGCGGTCCCCGCCAATGCGCCATCGCAAATCGTTGGTAGAGTCAGACTCTAAGATACGATGAAGATTCTCCTCCTCACAGGGCGTCGGGCATTCGTACCCGCCTTGATGAACGACCTGATAATGGCTATCGACGGCAGCGACCAGGCCCCGCCAATCCGGCTGTTGCAGCCCTGATAGTTGCCAGAGGTTGTCCAACTCGAAGTCGTGATTGTACATGTCATATGATTTGGAAATGGAATTCCAGTCGGTGGGATACCCATCCAGGAACAGGTCTGTCAAATGGAGATCCATCGGCTGTGAAGGCGGGGGAGCCATCGACGTCTGCGATGCGGACAGCGCGGGCTGCTGCGACGGGGCATAGCCGTCGTGAAGATGGTGATGGGCATGCATCTGGAGTTGCTCCTCGACAGGGAATTTCGGTGGACTCGCACTGTTGAAATTCTGCAGACTGTCCTCCGTTCGTCGTCGTCTTCGCTCGTCCGCACCACCGCCTTTGCGCGTCTCGACTGCATACTGACGTTGCCGTTCGTTTGTGACCATGCGCCTCAACAATGGAATGACCAACGAGATGATCTTCTGCTGGTCCCGCGGCCAGATATAAGTCCTTGGGCCCATGCCCTCATTCAACACATTCTCCCCGAAAAAGCGCTCGCCATTGCCCTCCGCTTCGAGAAAGTGGCGCACGCAGTTCCAAAGCCGTAATTTCACCATCTCTGTGTCTCCCTTCCCCCGCTGTCCGACGCAATCCCTCCGCTCCGGATACTTGTCGTCAAGCATGAACGACTTTGCCGCCGCCTGCAGATGCAAGAAATTCTCCGGGGACAGCTCCAGCGACGCAAACAATTTCGACATCGGCGGACGCGTATACTTCTTGTTACTGGACGGTTGTCGGAACAAGGCCGCAGCAGAGTGGAGACCGACAGACCGAGCTTCCGCCAAAGTTTCAGGTGGCGGCGGCTCAGATCGGATATCTAGGCTACTCCCGTAGTGATGGGGCGGCGGGGCATGATGCGTGGGTTGATGATGACTGGGAGAATGTCCCATACCAGGCGCAGAGGCTGTCAATGCCGGGTCCAGTGGGCCATCGCCTCGCTTCCGTTTCTTGGACGCCATTCGCGACAAGCCGGATGGCGCGTGGTCACTGGGAGGTCGCAAATGTCTCGAACTGGCCATTCCCCCGCCGAAGCTTGTATCGCCAAATCCGTCATCTTCAATATGTATTTCAGGCGCATAGCCATCGAGGTGGTGCTGGTGTCCGGTGGCACCCGCTGCTGCCGCTGCCGCCGCCGCTGCTGCCCAGTCCGAGACATCCTGTCCTGCGGCCGCCGTGGCAGCCTCGACTAGTCCAGCTAGCTGATTTTCGTTTGGCGCATATCCACTCGTGCCCAAGTTCGCATTTGGATCGATGTTCGTAGAGGGCGCCGTCTGGGTAGCGGAGAAATCAGGAGCGGAGGTGGACGCAGGGTGCTGATTGTTGGGTGTAGATGTCGACGCCATGCTGATATTCGGGGCTGTGAAGAGTATTGGGTCGTGATAGAATTCTAGAGGGGGTAAATCATAGCCTTGTGCGTAGAGAGAGGTGCCTGTCCAGGCGATAGACTAACGCGACAAGGCAGGCGTGGATGAACGGTGCTGTTTTTATGCCAAAAGTCGTGACGAATAGGATATCATTCACCCTAAGCGCAATCAGGTCGATGCGTGAAAATAGACCGAGTCGAAGCAAGTCTCGTAGACCGAGTGTTTTTTAACCGCAATATGCTATAGATCGCTATACTCTATAGCGCTGGCTGGGCAGTTCCTTAGTCGCAACTCTTCCGGACCCTTGCTAGGCAACGCGCCAAAACAACGAACGCCTCGTGAAGAGTGCCGGAGACTTCCGCGGAAGAACCACAGCTCCAGGGCGTTGTGAAATTCAAGGTTGAAAGGAAACGAAGGCCAAAATACCTCAATCGTCTGGTCGCGAAGCGCTGGCGCAAGTTGCGATAAGTTAATCAATCAGATCGCTCGATCGGGGGCGGATGACGCTGTTTGCGTGGTTTGAAGGGTGGGCAGACAGTGCAAACTCTGAGGAGTGGAAGTCCCGCCCGGAGCAACCGCGCCCACATTCCGGACGTCCTCCATGCGGTAAGAAATGCCGGGCACGTGATCTCTCCCAAACAAACTACCCAAGGGCGCAAGGTGTTTGCAGGTCGCATTCCGGAGGAATACTCACTTACTACATGTAATTCGCCAAGGAAATAGACCAAGTGATTTGTTCAATTTTTATTAAGCCAATTTGGAGCCCGCCAAACTGTACCTAGGCGCGAGAGGTGGATACCATACATACTCAAACAAATCCGACCAAATAACACCAGACCCAAGAACGCAGAGAACAAGATGCGAAAGAAGACAGCCCCGTGCATGTAGCAAAAGTATCTATAAGGGAGGGCCCACGGTGCGCCTGGTATCCCAATGCAGAGGCGGAAGTATCGACAAGAAAAGAATTCGTAGTCCGGCAGCCGAACATGCAGCCGCCAACGCAAGGCTGAATCAGATGGTTCCGAGACGAGAGAAGAGAGAGACTGGACTTAGAAACCATCTCCCTCCTTCCAAAGTCGACCCGCTTCCTTGGCTCTTGCCTTGGGATCCTCGCCACGGCGGGTGGCATTTATCAGCAACTCCTCAAGCAAACGTTCCTTCTCGACAATCTTCTCCTCGAGTTCAATGTCCTTGCCGGGCTCGGGGACCGACAGCTTGCTGCTCTGGCCGAGGGTGCCTCGCATCCGGGCAATTTCAATGGATTCGGCACGATTACGCCAGCGGTTCAATTCCTCCTCCAGATCGGACTTCTGGAATCCAAGCCCGCGGTAGGCGTCGTACTCTTCCTCGCCACCGAAACAGATTCCGTATCCGTCACAATAGCATACGTTCTCCTTAGGACAGATGACGTTCTCGCCGGTGAAGACAACATGCCACAGATATTCCCAGATGCGACCGGAGATGTAGTCGCTCAGTTCCGTGCGAAGGATCCAGTCCCGGTAGTATACGAAGCGAGCCTTGGGGATGGAGAGGATGCGTTCGCGCGACGTCGCAAACTGGGCACAGCACGGCTGGGCCAGAACGTCGGGGATGGCACTGTCGGGGAAGATTTCACCCCACGATTTCGCCAGCATCGTCTCCTCCTGCTTGGACTCGTCTTCTTCGAGTGTCCCGGGGTGTAGCCAGTCGGGGCAGCCGGGGGCCCAGGTACACCGCAGATTCATGTACCCTTCACGCACAATGCGCGCGGGGTTCAGCCGTCGCAACATCTCGGCGGCATTGCCATCAAACATCTCGTCATTATGCCAGGCGAACTGGTGAGAGTGCATAAAGGCGATGATATCGGGAAGCTCGTGATAGTGTTCGATGATGTAACTCAGATACACCATCACTTCGTGGCCCTTGTTGCGCGGGGGGTGAAGGGGAGCGGAGGGGTCGTCGACGACGTATACAGCGGCCTGCCAGTCGGGAAGTTCGAACTCGATCCAGGTGGTATCTTCCCCGTTGGCCTGGGGGACTACCAGCAACTTCGTGTACTCTGATCCGGCCGGTTTAGGAACGCCGGGGGCATACTGCGGTTGCGGGGCGTAGGGTTCTTTTGTCACGTATTCTTCGGGCTTAGTGATGTTGAAGCGTCCTAGCGGGGTGGGCGAAGGGGATGCGACCAGCTCGCCCAGGCCCACCGACTGCGGTACCCGTCGCCATTGTCTTGATAGACTGCTAATGGTGTACAAGAAGCAGACGAAGAAGGCCAGGCCGAGAAGGGGGATCGCACGCCGTGAGGAAATCATGGGAAAGGATATCGGATGGTATTAATAGAGAGGAAAGATAGCGATAGGTGACCTGCTGCATGAAACGCGAAAAAGACGAGAGTCAGTGAGAATTGTGGCCACGACGACATAAGGTTCGAAAGTGCTCAGGGACGTGATGGGATGAACCCCGTACGCGGTGAGACACGGTCTAGACGAGGACACCAGAATCATGATCCAGAAAGATGGGAGGGGGATTGCGACAGAATGAAGCTGGTGTGACGGAGAAACTCACAATCAACCTAGGAGAGGATCCACCATGGAACCGTGCATCAAGATGTCGTCAAGACCAGTTGCCAAACACCCAAAGAGAGACACGAGATCCGACGGAATGGTCGGGGGGGGAGAGAACCAGCGGGATGGAATTTCAGATCAGGACAGCATGGAGGGAAGAAAGCAGAGGAGGAGGAATAATTGGGAGAGGTGTGGTCAGGGTCTGGGGGGGTCCCGCCGGTGGAAATTGAAACGGCCAGCGTGAAGTAAAAGACGGGCGGGCGCGGAGTTGGCGTCAGCACTGATGACGACGAGACGCTCCACTCGTTCTTCTCCCGACAACTACACCACTTCCCCAACTTCGTACATATAGTATATATGGAGGGATCGCTACATTTTCTCTGGTTCTCAAGACTTCTCTGTATTCCCATTGCAACAGTTATTCCCATCTATCCAGAATTGGACATGAAACCTGTCCAGATCCCAGGAGGGGCCACAGCGAATGATCGTCCATTTTAGGGTTCCGAACGGCGATCCCCCTGGCGGTCCCTCTTGTCGCCGCTGAAAACCACTTACTTCGATGTACTCGCGGCTGTACCTGGCAGACCACTTATCAATGAACACTCAGTCCAAGTCTTAGCATCAATGCTGACACATTAACGACCTATGTATATGTACATGTATGAAAAAGGTATGGAAGACACAAAAATAGATCCAGTAATTCATCTTGTCCCAGCTCCCCAGGGACAATGCAGACGATTTCCAACTATATCCGAGCCACTGGTCAGGGTAGAGATTCATCCTCATATCTACCGAGACATGTCTGGCGTACGAGCAACTGGGGTATGATGTTTTGGGCTCGCTTCAAAAAGAATAAGAATGCACAAAAGAACGCCGGTGTCCACGCTGATTCACGGGTGGTAAAGAGACAAAGAACAGTGCATCCAAAGGATGGAGAACATGCACCAGTCAAGTTCGGTAAGGGTCACAAAAAGGAATCCGTAAGTTGGATATCAGGAACGTTCGGTCAAGTCTCTTCATCCGCAGCGTCTTCGACTGTCGCCACTCGAGCTTTCCCTTTGGAAGGGGAGGAAGCCGACTCTTCTTCATCGCCCCGATCGCCTTCACGGGCAGACGTCAAGTCGGCCTGTCCCTCAGGCTGCGTCTCCGCTGCCACGTCCGTCCAGTCATTAGAAGCAGAAGTAGCGCTCTGGCTCATGTTCGTGGTAGTGCTGTTTGAATGCCAGTTTGGGATGCTTGCCGCAACGGGCGCGCTGGACGTTCCGGCACCATCCGTTGTCTCACCCATAGACTGGGGATCTTGCGTGGTCGGCGATGGGCCATTGGGTGTAGTCCCAGTAGGAGGGACCGTGGGAGTTGGTTGGAGTCCCGCCAATGAAGGGCTGGACACCGGATTGCTACTCGAGCTGTTGTCGGCGGAGTGCAGCGGAATCAGAGTCCAACCATCAGGAAGGCGAAGTCCCTCAGGCAACCCGCTATCGCCAGCACTCATGGCCGGTGCGCGAGGATCTGACATGAATTGACGACGAGTGGTGATCGATGTGGTTGTAGAGGCTGGGGTCGCAGACGGGCTGGAGAAAAGGTTCTGAGGAGAGTCGGAAGAGGTGTTGGCGAGGGCTCGAAGCCGGTGCAGCTCCGCCTGCAACATCCGGACCAAGTGAAGCTGGTCAGCCGTGACACGGAGGCTATTGATTTCCTGAAGGATCTGCTGCTCCATTTGCTGAATCTGCAGCTGCACGTTGGTGCCACTAGCGGTTGGGGTCGGTGTTGGCTGCGCCGTAGGCGTAGGAGCAGGCCGACCGAAACCAAACCCAAACCCGATCTGTCTAGCATCCGGATGAGGCGCATTGTTCATTGGCGGCAGAGGTGCGTTGCCTTGATGGATCTGCTGGTGGAGGTTTCGGAATAGATCGCCCCTTCCAGCTCCAAATCCTATTCTGAACGGTCCAAACTGGTAGACCCGGGCACGAGGAAGTCCATCTGCGCCACCATTGCCCGCCGGTTGCTGGTTTGCACCGGCCAGATTCTGCTGTCCAGGAAGACCTTGACCCTGTCCAGCGTTCACTCCATCGCCTGGCTGACCACGAGGTCGTGTAGGCGCAAGAACAGGTCGGCGACAAGTAGGGCAATTCTGCTGTCTCTCCAGCCAGCTTCTAAGACATGCGAAATGCAATATATGGCCACAAGGCAACTTCTTGGGGCGGAGTCTTTCGGAGAGCCGAGGTCGAGGTTGTCCCGCGCCGTCTGCCGGTTGCTGCCAGGCGGTCATCTCCTCGCGACAGATAATGCAGACTTCCTCTCGGGCGATCTCTCTCGGCCGTTGCGTCAGGGTATCTTTCATTCATATATCGCGAGTGGCATTGCGGTACCGCAAGAAGTCCATGATCCGTCTGCCGAAAGAGCGAATGGTGACCACAACGTCTCGCAAAATGTGAATCGGTAGACCGTAGAAGGTGAAGAGGATAGCGAAGAAGGTGAGATACACGGTCAATTTCAAGAAGTCCGTAAGAAGGTCCAGGTAGAAAATCCACCGGCCCTTCTCCTCCCACCCCGGAACATCCAATTCCATCTCGTCAATATCATTCTCGTTCGGGAGGTTGGCGGGAGGGTGCTTTCCCCTGCTTGTGCTGCCTGGCGAATGGCTTCCGCTCTCTCCGCTCTGATCTCTTGCCGACGCTCCTCGGCCTTGGCTTGTATCTGTTGGCGCGTGATGTAAATCTCAACCAGAGAGATGGCGTATCTAGCAGCCGTCGAGCTAGACAGAATGGTCAGAATGGCAAATTCAAAGCCAAACATCACCATCATATCCGGCCGCGCTTGTTCCAAGACCGTCGTGACGCAGTACCGCAGCAGGAAGGAGTTGAAAGCGACCGACAGCAGCACCGAAATCGACAGTCTCGTATGGAATAGCCGTGGGTTGGCGGGAGGCTGCTGTTCCAGATATTCCACACGACCTTCGCTGATCCACCCCCTACTTTTCCAACCAGTAAACAGACGAACATGACCAGGAACCATGCGCCCAGTTCCCCGCGGAAGATGGTCATCGCCAGGCAGGTTTCCGTTACCGCGAACCATGCTTTTTCGTACAGCTGCTCGGTTTCGATCGGTCGGAGGGGTCCGTAGAGGAGTCGCTGGAGCCAGAACAAGAGATAACCAACCGCCAGGAGGCACACATTGGTCAAGATCTACAATGGTCAGCAGTTAGCACTGGGGCGGCAGACAAGCTCGTGATCGGCCTACCATGAGATTGGCGCTGCTCTGGGAGAGATACACGCAGGCGGAGTAGAAATTCGCCCGCTGATGCAGTGCTTTGAGGAAAACACCCGTGGCCAGAGCCACCGAGGCCTGTTGTCGCGGTTAATACATGGGTCTCCAACGGGAGCGTGGGCCTCGCCGCTCACGCGGCGACTTACCCCAGCATATGCGGCTAATCTCATGGCTACAGGGTGGAAGGTGTGGGCAGAGAGCCCAGAGTCATGGACGGGGTCAGGAAACGGAAGTCCGAGACCTCCTCAACGCACATTGATGAGGATGCTTTGAGGGAGCGATAATGCGAGGGGAGGGCGACATGGAGTTCTGGACAGCTATCCTGGAGAGGAAAGCCCACCGCCCGCCAGCATCTTACGTCAGCGGCCATGCGGGAAAGTCACTCTCCGGCATTCTTCCGTCTGCTGGGAGAACGAGAACAATGCCGTCAGAGGGAGGGTCCTAATTTCATTGTTCCTGGCATTCATAATTTCGGAAACCAGGGCATTAGTTCGATGGCGCCACGGAGTACACTGGGGCGTTCTGTCAAGAGCATATCACTCAGGTACAGTCTTCCGGCAAGACACCGCAGCCGATCCCGTCGGGCCGTCGACTCGCTCTTCTCCACGTTGACGGTGATATGATAACGAGTGGTTCGCTGATCGCCTGGTGGGTATATGGTCATGTGACCTCCCTGCATACAGTGCTCGCCATAAACTCCAACAAACCCAATCTGACCGGATCACCCCCACGTCCCATCTTCTCCAGGGATCACGATTCTGGGCTTCTTTTGGTTTCCACAATTGATCACACGGAGAGTTTGCGCTACAAGCCTCTTAGGTCCGTCCAACAATAGAGACGTTCAGACCAAGGAACAACCTCCATGGGGCCAGGATGACAATACAACGCCCTTTATTTACCGCCACGCGGACACAGACTTTCACCTATCTCCTCGCTGTCTGTCCCTTTTCCATTGCCTTTCTAGTGTTTATCAATTCAACGGTCTCTTTCGTGGTCACAGAGTTAATCGGCGTTCACAAGGGGGAAGGGGATGCCGTCGGAACACTCGGGTTCGCTGACGAGCTCCTCGCGCTGGCCGCCTGCCCGCTGTGGGGAGTGTTATCTGATCGGATAGGAGTTCGCCATGTAAGTAGCCTCGCCACCACGATCTCCCCATTTCCATGCAGGAAATCTCACACCCATACCTTATAGACTTGTGTCGCTGGTTACGGCATCATTGCGATCGCCTTTGTCGTGTTCGTTCAAGCCAAAAATGTTTACCCCCAGCTCCTCCTTGGACGTTTGCTGTTTAGCATCGGTGGCGCGGCTGTGTCTACCATGGTCACCGCAGTGCTGCCTGTCGTAACGGGGAGGAATCGTGAACAGGAATTTCACGCATCGTTGGCTGAGGGAGCTACAGCTTCCCAACATGGAGACACCCAGCAGGCTTCCACCGCAGACACTCCCGCCCCGCGCAACACATATGCGCCCTCTTCCCGGCTGGCTGGCTTTGTAGGGGCATGCGCTGGCTGTGGTGCATTGATATCCCTGGTCGTGTTCCTACCCCTGCCCGCGCGACTTCAGGAATGGGGTTTATCCCCAGCACAGGTATCCAATACAGTTATTATCTTGTTGGCGCGGTTGCTCTCCTCGTCAGCGTTAGCTGTTTGATTGGCCTACGAAACCTCCCCGGTGAGGAGAAAAGACCTGGAGTGCTTTGTGGTCTTCCGAGGATCGGAAGCGAGTCTGCATGGCCCGTCATGCGCGTGTGGTAATTCCCGATTCCCATACATAGACCAGCTAGGTGCAGCCGTTGTGCTCGGATTCCGCCATCGGGATATCTTCATCGGCTATCTTGGCGGGTTTGTCGCGCGAGCATCTTCCGTCGGCATCTCCTTGTTTCATTCCCCTCTTTGTCAATCATTACTATCGCTCATCGGGTCTCTGCGACAAAGAAGGGTCTAACCCCGGTGAAATCAAGAAGTCTTGTCGGGAGGCTTACGTCCTTGCATCCATCCTGACTGGTGTCTCCCAGCTGGTCGCGCTGATTGCAGCGCCTGCATTCGGGTATCTATCCGATCGATCCCGACACTATCACCTTCCTCTACTATTCGCGTGCCTATGCGGCACGGTAGGGTACGTGGCGTTTGGGATGATGCCCAGCCCGCAGTTCAAGGGACCGGACGGCACCGCCGGCGTATTCGTGGTGATGGCGTTGGTTGGCGTCAGCCAGATTGGCGCAATTGTATGCAGCTTGGCCGTCCTAAGCAACGGCATCCTCAGTATGGATGCCAACGAGGACATCCCCAAACATGTCGACGGGCCAGAGATCCCGGGCAATGTTGAAGCAGGTCCTCAGCAAGCCCGGTCAGCCGAGACGGATAGAGAAGCAAACGAGGAAGAGCCCTTGCTGAGCAAGTCTTTGACTCACAATACACAACAACTCTCGCAACTGAAGGGTTCGATTGCGGGTGTCTACTCGTTGTACGGAGGAGCCGGTATCCTCATTCTTACGAAACTCGGGGGCCTCCTCTTTGACGTTGTGTCGTCGGGGGCCCCGTTCTACATCATGGCCGGGTTCAACGGCACTTTACTCCTTGCGGGGATCATCGGTGGCCTAGTGTCCCGTTCCCGAAAGTATATCAGTATAGAATAGATCTACTCAAGTATGTTATGATACGATATGATTGGCTATATGATTGAGCTTTACATAGTATGCACTTCAAGTAACGGATGAATCCCGATGTCAACCTTTCTGAATCACACAGCAGGCTTGACAAACAGTCGACTGACACCATTAGTTCTCCTCTGGCGGCGTATGAATCACCTAGACTTATACGTTATATTCCTCTCCCTCTCCATAAACATAAGCCCCGGTGGAATGGAACCAGAGAAACGCACCATCTCAACATTATTTCCCAACGGATCCAACACAAAAGCCCCATAATAATCCGCATGATACTCCGGCCTCAATCCAGGCGGCCCGTTACACTTGCCTCCCGCCTCAATCGCAACCTTGTGAAATTCGTCCACTGAGGCTCGGTCTATTCTCCTTAGATTAGCCCTTGATCCGAAACCTCCTACATACCCATCCCCACACCCTGTGAAAGGATAATATGACCGGCGTGTGGAAGGAGCAAGAGTAGACCATACCCGGCGCACGAAACGCAAAATGCACATGCTGCGGTGCAGGGCCTTCTTTGATCGCGATCCAGAAATCGGGGATCTCGTCGCCAAGGCCGATGGCACCAGGGAACCGCTCAATCTCTTTGTACTTGAGCGGGGAGAGAGCCTTCAGGTACCATTCGATGGTGGATTCGAATTGGTCTTTTGGGACGAATATGCCCAGGTGGTCCAGTTTGCTGTTTGGACGGTGGAGGACATGATTTCTTTGCTTGTGAATGTGTAAATGTCGGATAGGGTTGGGAGTGTCAACACGGACGGACTGACGAGGGGTGAAAGTCTCGATCCTGTTCACCACCCTGTTTATATAGCTAGACAGTTGGGTCGGTTGCAATTGACTCCATGAGGGGCATTGACTTGGTCAATACATTTGAGTTCCAATACGAGGGCTGGAACCCCGATATTGGTAGACCAGCGCCACATGATGTCGATTATCTGGTTGTCTTTCCCGAATAGATGATGGTGAATGAGCTGGTACTGGCTAGAGCTGATAGATCCTAAGGCAGCCGTAGGCAGAAGTGTCTGAAGTGTCTGAAGTTATGTAATGGGGTTTTGTCGATACGAACTATAGGTGAGGTGGTGTTATTTTAGTCAGACAGGGAGGTCGATTAGACTCGTGGGGCCACGGGTAATTGCAAGAGGTTTTTCAAGGAGACCAATCTCGCTTTCAGGCTCACACATGGTCTTGTTATCTAATTGACTAATAGGCTGTTTCTGGGCTTGATCCCGCTTTTTCCAATTGATTCATTGTCGCATTAGATGTATCAAGGGTCCCTGCTCTTTGACAGGAAAGGCTGGGTTAAAAACAAACCGCAGGCCACCAAGCCATCTATTCAACCGCGTGTATGGACTATGTAATCTTCAGATTGGTATATGGCTCAGCTCTTCACCAGGGGATGGCTTCCTTAACAGGATATATCATGCCCACGGAATTATCGCGCAGGACTTAGTTGAGCTCAGTCCATGGATTGGTTCGTCGGTTACTAGAACCACCAAAAGGATTACATATCTCATGTCGCTCCGGGTGTTTTCTTATACCTCCTATCACCCAATCGTATTTATCTGAACATATATCGAAAGCTTCCTTCGCCAATACTCTCCCGTGCCCGCCAATGCAGTAATCTTCGTCAATGTATGGCTTTGACTTTCCCGTGTCAGGCCCAAGTTCCCAGCGTACTTCATGTGCGTTCTTGTGCGAGTTTCAATTCCTTCAGTTTGCAATTCGATAGGCAATATCGCGATCAGCAAATATGACACTACCATCGCGTGGGTAATCGCTCAAAATGCAGCCCTTGTTGGCGAATCTGGACCACAATCCCGCGATCTGAGGTTGCCGAATTATCTGAAATCGTTTCACTGGTAGCCAATCCCCCTTGTTGCCACAACCTTTGTTAGCGCCGTCTTTTGTATCTAGACAGCGCAGACGAGGGACCAAGATTCTTGGGCCTGTTTCGATCGTCCACTTCGCATCCACGAGCTTGGTTCGTGGGCAAGAAGGGCATTTGACTTCTACCTGTCCAGGTAAACCCCCCGTTCTGCCTCAGTTCGGATGAGCCAAGTGCCCGATGATTTAGCCTTTCGATCGTGCGCTCCCTCGAGGGCTTCCTTGGTAATGCACTCCATCTTCGCTGGGGCCCATTTCACTTGGTCATAAAAATGGTTTCAGGGAAGCATATTTGCAGGGGCAGCCAGGGTTTCCCGACCATGTCACATACCGCTCCGGTTCATACTTGCACCAATACGGGAATGGATCATCCAAAACAAGTTGATCACAGCCGCTGCATTTTCGAGCGAGAGTATCATACGGACTTCTGCGCAGAACAAGGAGCTCGTCAATTTGCGGCTGTCGGTCCCTGGAGATCTTTCTGCCATATGCTAAAAGCACCGAAATGGCAAGGCTGGGAATTCCCAATTTCTCTGGAGCATCGTCATATCCAGGGGTGCGTTTGTGCAGTAAGCGATAGGCTCTTTCTAGATCTTGACGGGAGCTTATGGGTCTTGAGTTAAACCTGAGGCCCGCCTGGTCATGGATGAGTGTCACGATTGTCCCGGCAGATCCTGCCAGTCAGTCATGTCCTCCACCTCCTCCATTGTGGTCAAGTAAGATTCGATGTCTTCGGCGGTCGGCACTCTGGACCCTACAAGAGTACCAGACTCCTCTATGATGACTTTGAAGATGTTCCAGAAAGATTTGATCTTCTGGAGACGGATGTCGCGCTACAAGGTATCAGCTATCTATATCGTGCTGTTGAATGAGTTGATTTTCTCGGCTGCGTCATACCTGGGTTATGTTTGCTATCTCGATGTCATCTGTGTCTCTCGACAGCCCTGGCCATATGAGGCCTTTCACATGGACTTTTCCCATGTTGGACTGTTGTAGAAGCGTAGCAATCTCATCGAGGACTTTTTTGTCTTGCATGCGCGGGCCACGTATTCTATTTGATCCCTCTTGTGACAATATGGCGGCAGGAAAGGCGCGTTGGAGTTGTGCTGCCGCCTCGCCCTTCCATCGCTCCCGCTCCCTAGTCACTGCATGAGGGACTGCTAGATTCACACGTAGTTTTGGCTCAACTCATAGAATTGGGGCTCAATGGTAATCTGACCTAGCTTAGCAGCAACCTCTAGAGCCAGGTCTTGGGGCCTTCCTTGTCTGCGTCGCAATTTTCTGGCGCACTCCATGTCACTTTGAATGTAAAAGAAATATGAAGGGTTTAACAAAAAGGACAAACCGCTTCTCGATCTTCTGTTTGCGCTGAGCTCCAGGAAAACCTCGACGCCATTATAGCGACCCCAGAGCTTCAAAACTCGAAATTTCGAAACCATCCGGGTTTCTTTGGAGTGCCCAACAGACGCTTTCGAACAGCAGACCCCAGCATATCACAACGAGCGCTCGCATATTGTCCCATAGCTCTCTTAAGAATCTCTCGTGAATTTGCCAGAGGTCCTCTGGATAGACCAATCCACATTTGGGCTAACATCTCGCCGTGCTATCTGGTCGACGAAGAGAGTGTTCTCAGGATTGAATCCAGCTCTTTGCAATTGATTCATTGTCGCATTTGATGGATCAAAGGTTTCCTCATAGCAGGGATCTTCACGGAAAAAGTTGGGTTAAACAGAACGCAGGCCACTGAGGCATCTATCGAGCCACTCGGTCGAACAATGTATCTTCAGGTCGGTCGACATCCTGGCCTTCCACCAGGCTATGTCTTCGCTCACGAGCCGCTGGTGCGCGAAGTCAAGATCCCAATGTGATTTGGCAGGAAGTCTCAATACATGTCAGTATAACCCGAAGAACTCATACATAGATCCCCACCTGGATGAGTCGCCCTAAACTCACGTATGAGTGATATTGCGTGGCTCACAGGTTCCTGGTCCTCTTGAGAGTAAGGAGATTGAAGGGTCAGACACACAAAGATCTCCGAATAGATGAAAGATTTCTTCAATTGATGCATCCATAACTGGAAACAGGTCGAGAAGAGAGCAGGTGTGGAAAGTTAGCGAAGAGGTGACGAGGGAGCAGCAAGAGGTAATAAACAGATAATAATGAGTAGGGACGAATCTCGAAAGGGTGGCTGCCAGGCACGCAGAAAAGGAGCTCGCTAGCCTCGAGATTGCATGCGCACAAACAAATCAGTGAATAGAGTGTCCAGAGGTAGTGAATGGGATGGTCAGAGGCAGTGAGTGAGACGGCCTCAAACAGGAATTAGTTAAAGCTTTGGACCGAGGTAATCGCAGATTCTCAAGTGCAATATTTCCTCTTGGTCGGATCTTATTTACGTTGTATTGATGGGATGGCTAACAGCATGGCTGTAGTCCATTAAAGACCACTTCAAAATAAAATCTATTCCAGTGATTATGTGACGACTTTGCAAAATGCTATCTATGGGTGTAATATATATCCTGGTGTCTACAAGTTACTCAGCGATCATGCGAGATGCCTGCATGTATCGTCTCACCCACAGAATCTTAATACAGTCCCGGAAGTTCAGCAACCATGTATAAAACGGAACATACGAAAACCCCTTCAAAGGACAGTGACAGGAGAAGAATAATGTTGTAGACAAGAGGGTGGTGGCAGAAAGTGTGGTTTAAGCTTATCGATAAGAGATGCCAAGCCTCTTCCGCCAAAACTTTTCTCTCCGCCTTTTCCACTTTCCACCGCAGTTCGCTGATCTCCAACACCTCACTTTTTTCATCCAGAGGAGCATCCACTTTGTCAAAATGCTCAGAGAAGTGTACGTATACTCTACCTCCCATACGCACGTGTATGCGACGGAAATGACGACCTCCAGACTAACGATGAAATCTCTGCAACAGGAAGCCCAAAAACCCGCGCACTGCGCGCATCCTCAAGGCGAAGGAGCCCCAGCTGATCGAGCCGGCCAAGCGCACGCTGGTGATGCACGGATCGAAATGTCCGATGGCGCTGAACACCGTGCTGAAGACCTTCCACTCCCTGACGCGGCCCAACTCGGTGCTATTCCACAAGAAGAACGCCAACATCCACCCTTTCGAGAACGCCGAGAGCATCGAGTTTCTGGCCGGGAAGAACGAGTGTGGCATCGTCGTGTTCGGCAGCAGCAGCAAGAAGCGGCCCAACTGCGTGACCATCTCGCGCGTCTTCGACTCCAAGCTGCTGGACATGTGTGAGCTGATGCTGCTGCTGCCGGAGGGGGAGCAGATCCCCGCTATCAACAACCTTCCGCTGCAGATCGGCGTGGGTATGCGTCCGCTGCTGATGTTCTCGGGCAGCGCGTGGGACGACGAGACCTCCACCGCGCATGTCATGCTCAAGAGCATGTTTATCGATATGTTCAAGGGCGATACGTCGGATAAGATCGATGCGGAGGGTCTGCAGTATGCGCTCATGATCGCCGCCGAGGAGCCCACGGAGGGTCTTTCCCCTGTTATCCACATGCGGTGGTACAAGATCCGCACCAAGCGCAGTGGTCACAAGCTGCCGCGTGTGGAGCTGGATGATATCGGAGCCAAGTTCGATTTCAAGGTCGGTCGCATCCACGAGGCGCCGCGCGACCTCATGAAGGAGGCCATGAAGCAGGCCAAGCGGCCGAACGAGGACGTCAAGCTGAAGAAAACATCGAGCTTGATTCCATGGGTGATAAGATGGGTCGCGTGCATCTGGCTAAGCAGGACCTCGGCGGTCTGCAGACCCGTAAGATGAAGGGATTGAAGCGACGAGCGGGCGTGGAGTCGGACGAGGAGGATGAGGATATGATGGATGTTGATGAAATCTCAGAGGATGAGAGCCGCAAGCGGACGAAGACGGCTTAGGCCGTGAGTTCTTGCATGATGTTGTTTTCTTACATTGTCTTATGTACGGCGTTAGGGATGAAAGCATTCTACATTGGTCCACTGTTGGTGGGATGTATAAAAATTTTACGGAACATACCGAGTAACAAACATCATCTCACTGATATGCAATGTGTTTGTATGTATGTGTGTGTGTATATATGTATGTAGTTCGTGTTCCAATTACTTACTGTCATCTATCTTCAATTGAGTACAAAAAGAGACAAACGAAGGAATCTTAAAAAGAGCAAAAAAGGCAAAAAGAACGGCCCGAGCCGCGGATCGAACGCGGGACCTCTCGCAATTGAAGCATAGGGTTTTCCCTAAGCGAGAATCATACTGCAGTTGTTGTTAGTGACGAATTCCTTGATAAATCAAGAGTAGATGATGACATACCCACTAGACCACCCGGGCAGATATGTGAAAATCGGCTTCCTAGTATGATTCCCGTTCTTTAGCATCATGTAGTACAGTATCCTTCACGAGCTGGACACTGAGCCATGATATAGATTCGAATTCACCTCAATTTTGTGATTTACTCCGGGAGACAGAGAACCTCGACCTATAGGGACATGATCTTACCCCAATTCCGATATGATTCTCAACGGACACAATATCCACATGTGTCGGCAGCAGGATATATCTATCCTTCCTGCCGGGAGAGTGTACCAGCCACCAAACGATGGTCGTTTTTCATAAGCTCAAAATGAGGATAGACACGCACGACCATGTTCAGCAGTACACAATTAGTATGACGAGGCAAAGAGGGTTTGTTAGCGTTCTTCTCATCTAACCAACCAAGATTCCATCCATGTTGACTCGAATCACTGGATGATTCTTACTTATTTAGATAGATATCAAATCCTATCTGTTCTAGACGGAAACTGTCCACTCTTGAACCCCATGAACGGATAAGCATACGAATAAGCATACCAGGAGATAACACAGACAGTATCTCCGACTAATTGGAGTGAAGGGGAAGTTCCCCATCCGGGACTCCGCCTTCCCCGCATCCCCGCTTCCCTTCCAGGCAATTACCGAGGCCAATCCATATACAAACGTCCCCTCACTGTGCATAGCCTAGGTTATAGTACGCATCAATTTATTAATCATAGAGTCTTGAGATCTCACATCCGGGATAAGAATTTCCCCTCATTGCTATTTCCCGCCCAGGAAGTCTGTATAGAGACAATTGGAACTACCCAAGGACAAGAGAAAGAGAGCCATGACCACCGCCCTCCCCCGCAAGCTCTGGGAGCACCCCAACCCTCAATCCACCCAAATCTGGGCATTCAGAGAGGCGTTACAAAAGGCAAAGAACATCAGCTTACCGGTATGACATGTTAATTCTCCCCCTTCGATCGTCGACACACCCCACTCACAAGACAACTGGGTATAGACATACGACGCCCTCCAAAAATGGTCCGTCGACAACCGCGCCGCCTTCTGGGGCTTCTGCTGGGAATACTTCCCCATCATCTATGAAGGCAGCTACACGACCGTGGTCGACGAGTCCGCCCGTATAGACAGCATCCCGGACTGGTTCACTGGCGTCAAGGTCAACTTTGCCGAGAACATGCTGTTCACAGGCGAGAAAACCGCCAGTGACTCTCGGATCATCACGACGAAGGATAAAGAAGACGCGAAGATTGCGCTCACGCAGGTCCGTGAGGGCGGCGGAGAACCCTCCGTTAGCATTACCTGGGCTGAGCTGCGGAAACGCACTGGGCGGATGACGCAGGCGCTCAAGGCTGCGGGCGTGGTGAAGGGAGACCGTGTTGCAGTGGTTGCGAGCAACAGTATCGATACGCTGGTTGTGTTCCTTGCCACGACGGCGCTGGGGGCGCTGTTCTCGTCGTCTTCAACGGACACAGGTGTGAAGGGGATTCTCGATCGTCTGCTGCAGTTGAAGCCGCGGTGGGTGTTCTTCGATGACGCTACCATCTACAATGGGAAGCAGATCGACCTGCGCGATAAGATTAAAGACGTCGTCAGCGGTCTGAAGGACGTTACCGAGTTCCACGGTGTGGTGGCCTTCCCCCGGTTCACGGACCGGCCGGCCGACGTCTCAGCCGTGCCGAGGACACAGTCGCTTGCCACGTTCCTGGCGCAGGCGTCCTCCGACAAACTTGAGTTTGTGCGGGTTGGGTTCCGTGAGCCGTTCCTGGTTGTGTACTCCTCCGGTACGACGGGGAAGCCGAAGCCCATTGTCCACGGGACAGGAGGGTACCTCCTCAACTCCAACAAGGAGGCGCGATTGAACCGGAACCATGGGCCCTCTTCGGTGATCATGCAGTACACGACCACCGGATGGATCATGTACATGCAGGCGATATCGGGGCTGATGTTTGGCGGGAAACCGATTCTCTACGACGGCAGCCCGTTCCTCCCCGACGTGAAGTTCTTGATCCGATTGCTGGGCGAGCACAGGGCGACGCACTTCGGGACCTCTCCGCGGTATTTGCATGAGCTGCGGAAGAACGGTGTACGCCCGCGTGATGTCGCGGATCTGAGCGCCCTTTCTATCGTGACGAAGCACGGGGATGGTCCTGGCCGAATCGCTGTTCGAATGGTTCTATGACGAGGGCTTCCCGGCTCATGTCCAGCTGGCGAATATCTCCGGTGGAACTGACCTCGCGGCCTGTTTTGGATTAGAGAATCCGCTTACCCCATTGTATGTGGGTGGGTGTCAGGGTGCGGGTCTGGGTATCCCCGTCACAGTCTTCGACCAGGCAGATGAGGGTGCCACGGGGGTGAAAGGGACACAGGTGGAGGATGGCGTGGCAGGTGAAATTGTTGCGACTCATGCATTCCCAACAATGCCGGTCAAGTTCCTGGGTGATGATGGGCCGCAGAAATATTTCGACTCGTACTTTGCGCGGTTTGATAGTGAGCATCCCTTATTCTCGGCAGATCATGTCACATCGTGTGAGAAAACAGGCTGACAGATGGAAAAGATGTCTGGACACACGGTGACTTCATCATGATCCACCCTGTCACAAAACAGATCTTCTTCCTCGGACGATCCGACGGTGTTCTCAACCCGTCCGGTATTCGCTTTGGCTCCAGCGAGATCTACAACGTCCTCGACACACAGTTCACAGATGAGATCGTCGATTCAATCTGTGTCGGCCAGCGTCGTCCCCAGGATAGCGATGAGTCGGTGATGCTCTTCCTGCTCATGCGGCGGGCAAGCAGTTCACGCCGCAGCTGGTGGCACGTGTGAAAGAGGCCATCAAGAAGGCGCTTAGTGCGCGACACGTGCCGAAGTATGTCTTCGAGACACCTGAGATTCCGGTACGTTCTTTCACCTTTCTCCTGTAGGACATTGAGACATCTTGTAGGCTAACAATGCGTTCGTACAGACGACGGTCAATCTGAAGAAGGTCGAATTGCCGGTGAAGCAGATCGTGTCCGGCAAAAACATCAAGGCGTGGGGACGCTGTTGAATCCACAGAGTTTGGAGTTTTATTACCGCTTTGCAGAGGTTGAGAAGCTTCTGGAGCCCAAGGCCAAGCTGTGATCCCATAGAGCATGTTTCATCCCAATGGCAGGATAGATGCGAAGGAGACTAGGTGGAGGCACCCAGAATATTCAAGATTTGATCCATTCATAGTCATAACTCCCGAATAATACATACAAATTGGTAGACAACATCGCTGTTTATCTAGGATATCAAAGTCACGATAACGGTAACGAAACCCAGCACGGGCTCTCTGTCTAATCCTCTATCCACAGAAGATAACTCCCCCATCCGCCTGCGGGAGGGTTCTGGGTAGTTCGACAGCATAGATGCTGACACGTTAGGCGCGCTCAAATAAGACAAAAAATAGTACAGAAACCAAAACATGGACAAGAAGCGAAGGACCAAAACCTATGCACCGACTCTATGCGCCGTAACGAAAAGAATGAAGAACGCCCGTCGTTCGAAATAACTGAACGCATGGTACACGAAACACGACCGTCTATTTGTTGTGTATCATGAAGTTGCGGAAGGAATCCCAGTGGTCCGAGTCATTGTAACTGAACAGCAATGTCAGTGAAGACGCCATGGCGGCAACGAGGGAGAAAACATACATATACACCATGCTGCTGCGCAGACTCGACATCAAGGTCTCCGGATACCAGCGGAAGACATACATGACGAAGGCCCAGCTGAGACTGGCAAAGACCGGCCAGGCGTTTCTCTCGATCTCGGCCCGAGCTTCGGGTGTAATGAGGGAGGAGAGGGGGTGCATGCCAGGCTGGACAGAAAGCTTGGCGAAAGCGAGCACCACGCGCGCAAACACATAGATGACGATCTAATATCCGGTGTCTGATTAGCTGGATGTGTTCCGTGTGCATGAAGACTGAAGGCCGTACCTGTTGGGTGATGCTGCTCTTGTGCCGGCCAAACACGGCGTATCCTCCGAGCATACCGGCGAAAAAGCTATCGTATCGTCCTTCTTTTGCGGCTGCGGTAGGGTTCACATTGCGTAGCACGAGCATCGTCGCTTTGTAGATAAATGCGAAGGTTGCGAGGTTGCGCGCGTGCTGTCTCGTGGCCTTGAGGACCAGCTTGGTTTTCTCGCGGATGCTGCAAACTTTATCAGCACAGACACCTTCGAGGCTGCGACGGGGATTCTTACGTTCCGGAGCGGAAGAGGAATATCATGCTAGAGTCAAGGATCACGGTTAGAATACACGCCTGGTTCACGGAGCTCAACTTCTTCCGGACGGTCGGGGGGACATACACCAGCGCATGCGGGAACCGCACTTTAGCACCGTATACAGCACCATTGCGGACAGCTTTCAGCAGCGGCAAAAACGGAGCAAGGTCCTTGTTAGTGACGATCGCATCCAGGCGGGACTGTGCGATGGTTAACACAGCTCATCCAAACATCGTGAGGGATCTTGTCCGGCGACAACATACCATGAGCGCATCCATCTTGCTGGCTGGTGCGGGCGGGACCTCGGCAGGTGAGTTGGGGGAGAGGTACGAGGGAAGAAGCTGCGCGAACAGAGGGAACCCGATGCTTGGAGAGTAGTGAGGCGGGGATGACAGCGGAGAGAGCTCGAAGATATAGTCTACCACGATCGAACCGAGCAAAGGAACGAGGTGGGGAGGACGGCATTTCAGGTCATGACTTGGATCCGCAGAGGGCGTCAGAAGGCGTCTTTGATCCTCGGCATGTGAGTCTCGGGGCCGAACGCATTCACGTCATTCCGTCCCAGTCACGAGGTTTCTCCAAAATAGGTAGTCCTTGTTGTTTCACAATCCGCAGCTCGCAAGACATATTCAGCCCGGGTGGTCTAGTGGGTATGTTATCTTCCTAGTCTTGGGTAATCAATGATCTTTCTCTAACAACAACTGTAGTATGATTCTCGCTTAGGGAAAACCCTATGCATAATTGCGAGAGGTCCCGCGTTCGATCCGCGGCTCGGGCCGATTCTTTTTTTTTTCTTTCTGCTTTTTTATAACCCCCTCTCAATAATATGTGGTAGGTAGGTAGAGACAGAGGCAGACAGACAGCTTCGATAAAGGACGACCGATGGCTCAATTGATTTTTCTCTGATGTCACATGGGGGGAATAAGGTATCGTCAGTTAAGGTTACTTAATCAGCAGCTCGGGCGATTTCTCTTACGCTCCCAAACCCCTGCCTGTATATTCAGTTCTGGAATGAATGATGACTTGCTTGACCGATCGATCGATCATCCTCTCTCGCTTGCTCGCTCAGTCCTAAACGGGCCAGAAACAAACATTATCTAACTAGCCCGGGTCATTTAATGACCACGAGAGGGCTGTGAGCGACACACAGTCAAGCCAGGGAGACAAGTGGACAGACATAACGCCATTATCGACTGCGTGCCTGCCTGACATGCTATTTATTGATTGCCCATGCTTGCTGTGTCTGTATCTATCTACCTGCGGAGTACTCCGTGCTTACTTTACTACATACTGCAGACCCTACCCCGGTACAAGACCGTGCCTGCATGAGATTTTAGCTTCCGATTCATTCATGCCTATGAAGCTTCCTGACGGCATATCGTCGCAATATATAGATTGTCTGCTGAGGTTGATCAACAAATATCACCACAGTCCCATGAACAGTTAAAGATACACTGGCAACAGTCAACCCCACAGAATTCCTTGCGGAAGCGGATCTTGAATAATTTATCAGCGGTCGGTGCAATTGATGGTGAGTGACCGACCATATGTGGCGGTTGCCCACAGCGGGAGGAGGCATCATCAACGTACGCGGATTCAATTTCCTTGCTCCCTCTTTGGCCCCAACCCTGAAAGCCCTCCGCGATAGTCTGTGTGTTCCAGCCAATCATGCTGGTCGAGAGACTGACTCCCAGCTGCAAGACAGATATTGAGAAGAATTAAAAAAAAAAAAAAAAAAAAAAGAGCTAGATAGATAGATTAGATCAAAGAGAGAAAAGGAAAAGCAAAAAAAAAAGTCGGCCCGAGCCGCGGATCGAACGCGGGACCTCTCGCAGTTATGCATAGGGTTTTCCCTAAGCGAGAATCATACTACAGTTGCTGTTAGAGAAAGATTCTTGATTACCCAAGACTAGGAAGATAACATACCCACTAGACCACCCGGGCTGAAGATGTGTTACTCGGTTCCAAGTTTGATATATCAGCCACGTCAATTACACCTCCGATGCCCGCTAATCCGAGTATGTACCCTACCGGTCCTCTAATCTATTCCGGACACAGTACTAGAGACAAACCTTGAGCTCCCCTTTCCTTCATCGTCGCATGGGTTGATCTTCGGCTTCGGGTCGCTCCTTCGGCCTTGGCCACCCGACCTGACCGGTCGCACACTGCTCAACATGCCGACGGGTTGATTGAGTCGGGACAGCAAATCCGTGAAGCAGCGGGAGCCCAAACCATTGGGACCTTGGCGTGCGGATGAGGTTGCCATCCCGTGTCGGATATGGACATTGGTGATCTTGTGGCTGAGCTAGTGGTAAGGCCGAGAGATCTGTTTTCTCGGCATCAACGTCAAGTCTAAGGTTGTTGTTCTGTCGTCGGAGCGGGATAGAGATGGAAAGAGTGTGTAAGTCGGGCGAGAGCAGAGTCCGCATAGGCACGAAACGGTTATTGATTCGAACGGTGAACACTTGACAATTTCACTTGCTACTACAAAAACATAAGAGACAGAATACATGGTAATGTGAGAAGGTAATCCAAACAAATCCCCAGACATGCGCAATCCCACCAGTAACTAGAAACGGATTGACTTAAGCTTCATCCTTGACAGCAATACATGATTGCTCTCGTCAACAGCAATGGTCGCCGGCTTGTTGGCTGCCTTGACGGGGTTACGCGCCTCGAAGATCTGATCGAGTTCCTCAAGCTATGGTACAGTTAGTACATGAGACCGAGATCCGAGGAGGTGTGAAAGAACGAAGAAACCTGACTTACCGTTCGATTCTTGGTTTCCGGAAGCAGGAAGTACATGACAGTAAACTGGATAGCGTCCCAGACGACAAATACAATGTACGTCTTCCATCCAATCTCATCGAGAAACCGGCCAGGCGAACTGGTTCAGTAGACCAGCCGCATTGACTGCAAGAGAGGAAAAGGCCATGCCCTTGGCACGCATCTCATATGATAGAACCTCAACCGGGGGTAGAGAGCCTGGAGTGGCGTGATGCAGAACGAAAATACTCCACCAAAGACGAAAATGAAAGCAAGGGTAGCATTTGAGGCGGCAGAGTTGAGGTTACCCGTTCCAGCGTGGACTTGGCTCGAGGCGGCCAGAATGGCGATCCAGACAACACAGCAGCCAGCCATGCCGAAGAGCATCAGAGGACGACGACCGAGTTTGTCCACGCAAGCGGCTCCGCAAAGGGCGAAGAAGAATTGGAAGCAAGAATAGCCCAGGTTGACATTGGCTTGCGTGACATCGGATGTGAACCCGGCACCGTTGAGAGCGGGGACGAGATAGTAGGTCAGCACACATTGCCGGCCCACTGGGCGAAGATGACAAACACGCAGTTGCATGCGAGACGGTAGATGCTGCTGCGGCGGTTGAATAGGGTGCGATAATCCCAGAATTTTTATCCTGCGGGGATTGTTAGCAGTGGCATCCTCAATCGAGAAGAGATGATGTCTTACCGAGCCATCCGTGTTCAGATGGGCTTCATATTCGGACACCTGCAGTTTGACCCAGAGTGAATCAGGGTTACCATAGCCGTGCCACTTGGTCAGAACATCAACTGCCTTCTCCTGATGGCCGTGGACATACAGCCAACGGGGGGACTGGGATCATCCAGCAGAAGAGAATGATCAGACCTGCGAAGACCAGCTGCAGCCAAACCGGGATCTGCCACGAATTGTTGTTGTCGAGGGTGATGGCACCGCGGACGGAACCCGACGACGAATCGAGCCCACGAACCAGAAGGTGTTGCAGTAACCTGCCATGATACCACGGTAGGCCGGATGGATGAGTCGTCTCAACGACATAGATCGGACCAGCCGCAGCAGCGATCGATACACCAAAACCGAGTAAGAAACGGCCCCCCATGAAACTGGCCAACACTCGCATTGGTGATAGTGGTGCCGCACACAATAGTTCCGATGACAATCAGCATGCTGCCAATAAACATACCCACGCGACGGCCCCAAGTGTCGATAGCTGGGCCGACGAAGGGAAGAGCGCTGACACCACCGATCTGGTACATGGCCGAGACAAGACCGGCCCAGATACCGGCGTTTCTGCCGTTGAAATGGTCCAAGAAGACCGTGTTGGCGAGAAGTCCACTGAAAAGGGAGCCATCGAAACCGTTCGCTGTCTGGCAGCAGAATCCAACCATCAGGCTCAGGCCTAGTAGAATGGTGGTTGGGTGCGTCAGACTGGGAGGCTCCAAGATAAGTGCCTCATTGTAGCTCCCGCTACCGGTCACTCTCCGGATGGTAGTTTCTTCCTGTTGATCGGATAGGACATATGTGAGCGAAGTGATCAGACCAGAGGGTGATGTTGAGATGCACTGTGGTAACATCAGGTCTTACCATATGCTCCAAAGATGGGGCAGGGTGGCCCTCGGTGGATTTTTCCTTGGTCTCCATTTTTGAAGAGACTCACTGGCCAGTGTGAGATGGATGATGGAGTTGTAGAGAGAACGTCTGGGGAAAACCGGCGTTGATCAACGACCTGAGACTCCGGCTTCACCCAACTATACATGCCAATATACCACGCTAGGCCGGAAACGCCACGGAGGCAGCGGGGCGAAGGCATCCCGAGCCGTGGAGAGAAGATCCCCTGCCGATCTGCCCCGGCCTGGCCATGCTGATGCAGGGAGAGAGGCCGACCCGGTGCACTGGCCGGCTGGGCATGGCCGGCCGTGCAATCATGGCCGATGCGGTATACTTCGAGAGCAAGACGGTGGAGTGTGGTGGATCGGGTATCCCCAGGTCCACGGCCTACTCCGGAGTACATGACATTACCCCACACAGACGAATCATGGAGACACATGCGTCTTTTCCTCTTTTCTCACATGTGATTCGGACCAGATGCCTGTTGCGTCCCTTGGAACAACCCCGGTGCAGGTTTCGGTGCAGTTTCAAGCTGCTGTTTGGCTCTACATGCATCGCGGATTGTTCGCTCATTTCCGTGTCCAAAAGATCCAAGGTGGAACCCCCCCAGAGAGCCTCTAGCTACTCCTGGAGCTCTGGGGAAATGGTGCCATGGATTCCGAGACATCCAGCGAGCCGAATGCCTACCGTCGACCCCGTCGTGACCCTGTTCGTGGAAGCCGTATGATGTGTGGAGAAAGTGTGGAGACCTCCGGATTGTGGGTTTGGTACGTTTCCTAAACTGACACGGGGTCGAAATGGGGTTTCCCCGAACCAAAACTGCCTGACAGGCTGCTGACGCTACAGACAGTTGATCATCGTCGTCTGGTAGAGTGCGTACACTTTGATGCCTCAAACGCCTAGCATTTCCAAGGAAACTTACACGGCATCACCGCCCATCCTATCCGTATACATCCAGTCCCCACGAAAGCATCAGAAACAATGGAGGAGACACATACAATTGTGAGTTATAAAAAGGTGTCTGTTCACCGCGATCTGAAGGAAAGATCATTCCATTGTCGCCATCATTCTGGACACAATCCAATCGTTCTTTTGATATATACGTATTTTCACTCTTTGAATTTTTTTATTTTTTTTTGTTTTCTTTATCCGCCCATCCTATCTGCGATAGGAGCTGCCTCCCCCACCCGACCTCTTGCCAGACAGTCATCTGGCTCAAATGCAGCAGCCGATGGACTATCCTTTTCCATCGACGGTGAGACCGGCTACTTCGCGGGCACCAATGCCTACTGGTTGCCCTTCCTCACCAACGACGCCGACGTCGACAGTGTGTTTGCAACTTGCAGGAGTCTGGCCTGAAGATCCTTCGCACCTGGGGGTTCAACGACGTCAATACCATCCCCACGGACGGATCTGTTTACTTCCAGTATCATGGAAACGGTAACACCACCATCAACACTGGAGCGAACGGTCTCCAGCGGCTGGACTATGTTGTCTCTGCAGCTGAAGCCTCTGGGATTAAACTGATTATCCCTTCGTCAACAACTGGGATGACTATGGCGGCATGAATGCTTATGTCACCGCCTATGGTGGAACCAAGACTGATGGTACACCAACGCGAAGATCCAGAGTGTTTACAAGGCGTACATCAAGGCTGTTGTCTCGGTACAAAGACTCCTCTGCTATTTTGCTTGGGAGTTGGGTAACGAGCCCAGATGCTCGGGTTGTGATTACTGATGTGATCTACAACTGGGCCACCGAGATCAGCGCTTATATCAAGTCTCTCGACCCTAACCATATGGTGACTCTTGTGTGACGGTAAGCCTACCCTTGTGGTCGTTGTGATAGCGATAGCAAGCTTTACTGATCCACGATAAAGAGGGAATGGGCTTGACAGTCGGTTCGGATGGATCCTATCCTACAGCACGGACGAAGGCGTCGATTTCGCCAAGAACCTTGAAATTCCCGACCTTGACTTTGGCACGTTCCACCTCTACACCTCGGGACTGTAAGTATCCTACCCCATCAGCTCACAAAGACTCATTACGCTGACCGATAAATCAGGGGGCATCACCGATAACTCCTGGGGCAACGGCTGGGTGGAATCGCACGGCCAAGCCTGTGAGGCTGCTGGAAAGCCATGTCTTTTCGAAGAGTACGGCATGAAAGGCGACCACTGCACTGCTGAGCTGGAATGGCAAAGACGTCTCTCAGCACCACCGGAATGGCCGCGGATCTCTTTGGCAGTCGGCAGGAGCTCTCCAACGGCGGACTCTCCCGACGATCAGTACACCATTTACTATGGCTCTGCTGACTGGGATTGTGCTGTCGTTGACCATGTTGGCCAGATCTAAGTGAGGTGGGATACGCATGGTCGGAGAATGGTCAGCTTGATGCTGAATACGACCATGCCTGCATTCTATCCCACCGCCGTGATTCAGTGGCAGGATTTCACTAAACTTTGATACGGGTCATTGGGGATTTTGTCTTCTTACTTTCTGTCTGTATATCAGAGATTTTTTCTTCTCAGAGGCTTTTCTAGGGCTGCTAGCAGCAAAATTGAAGTACAATATTGATGCCTCTGTTATCTCCCCGTTGAATGTAGAAAGCTGTTTGAGTAAGCCCCTTGGGTCAAGTTTAGAGTGAAATGGAATGTGGGCATCCTCAGGATGGCTTTGTACGGACGAGGTTGTGAGAGTCGACAACGCTGTATGGTTGAATCGCTCAATACATTCTTGGAAATGAATCGAAGTAGACGGGATGGAAAAAGCGCATGCCAAGCCACCATACCAATGTTAAACTACTGCTGATAACAGAAGAACCAAGCACTTCATATTCTAGACAGCCTCAATCGTACCTCGCAGCCTGTAATTGCAACGTCTTTCAGAAAAGCTCCTCTTCGATATCATCAGCCGTCTCCAGTCTCATCGCGATGTTGCTTCACTCTCATTGCAATGTAGTATACGGAGGAACAAACATCTCCCAAGTTATTTGCGGGGCTTTGTTGTTCTCGGGATGTCTCTCAACTGAAGAGAGGAGCTCATATACTCTGATTCTCTATCTTTATACCCGTGGTTTTGGCTATGATCCTCATGTCAAGACATCCTCTCTTCTCTGTGGATCAACTGCCCCTATACCTCGAGACCTCCGCATTGACAGCTATGAAAAGGAAATAGAAATACGGATCGAGGGTGTTCTATGGAATTCTTGATCGTTAACTTGCGTTTTGAGTGGAATAGAAAAGCGAGAAGTCTCCATGTCCAACGATTGTTGAGGGTATTGAGGGGTTCATTCCAAATGGTACGACCACAACCCGGCAAACTATGACATGTAACCAAACATGCATGGGCGGATTGGAATTATCCATGATCTACACTGACATGGCATTTGTCTGTAAGAAAGTCAGTGAATAAGATCAGTAAGACAAGAACCTCCACATAGCTTAAATCTACCACCCAGACAAACAGAACAAACAGGTGGACAGTCATCCTTTGGTCGTCTTTTTTCGTCTGTTCTTACCAAGAGAAACGTAATGGTAGGAGCCGTACATGCTTCAGGGCTGACAGAAGTTTGAATTTCTTAAAGCAGCACGATGGCGTCGGTCTTGAATGCCGATGCAGTGATTACTGCCCACGATGACCGGATCAGCACCTCCCAGCCAGAACAACCGCAAAGGTTCAATCTGGCAACCTGCCCAGTGAAATCGAGCTGAGTCGATTAGGCTCTCAGGTAGCAACCACATATACCTGCCTCGGTGACAGCTTCGACAAAACCTCGGAGCAACTGGAAAGTGGCTGCAATCATGCTGGCCCTGTCGGTAAGTTGCAGTGTTTACACGGCTTACATCCACCATCTGCAAGGGGCCGGAATGCTATTTTATCATGTACATCTAGCTCGGTCTGTTCTGTCAGCTCTGGATCAAACGATCGTGGCTACAGCAACGCCGACTATCTCTGCGGAATTGCAATCGGGAACCGGCTATGTCTGGATTGGCGGTGCTTACCTGCTTGCTAATGCTGCAAGCTCCAATATCTGGGCGAACTTGTCAGTATTTGGGGTCGGAAGCAATTCTCTGGGTGCGGTAGCGTTGTTTTTCCTATCGTCCATAGTTTGTGCGACGGCGATTGATGCCTATGCTTATCGCGGGGCGTGGTATTCAAGCATTGCTGGGGGAGGCCTGCTGCAGCTGACTACGATTGTCATTTCTGATCTGTTTAGTGTCAGGTATGATACCCTTCATCACGTGCACGTCCTAGTTCCAGCAGCTAATTCTCTTCAGACATCGCAGCCTCTTCCTAGGACTCATAGAGTTCATCTGGGCAATCGCTGGGGCCATCGGTCCGCTCGTCGGCGGCTCCTTAACGCAATCCGTCACCTGGAGATGGATCTTTTGGATCAACCTACCAATCTGTGCGGTTGCATTTGTGCTTATGTTCTTCTTCCTGGATATCTATAACCCCAAGACTTCTATCATGGACGGCATCAGGGCGGTTGATTGGTATGGAAGCTTCTCGATACTAGGCCTGACCCTCATGCTCCTACTTGGCTTGGACTTTGGAGGAGATACTTTCCCTTGGGACTCTCCGAAGGTCATCTGCCTGATCGTTTTTGGATGTCTCATGTCCATCATCTTTATCTTCTGCGAAAAGCGCCTGGCAAAACACCCACTTATGCCCCTGGATATCTTCCAGAAGTGGTCGAACGTTGCTTGCTTTCTGGTCGGATTTACCCACGGCTTGTAAGTTTCTCTCTACTCACACACAAGGACATCTTCTGACGTTACCGACAGGCCTTTCTCGGCGCGGAGTACTATCTCCCACTATACTTCCAATCAGCCAAAGCGGCCAGTCCATTCCACTCAGGTCTTCTGATCCTGCCCTTCGTCCTCTCCGAGGCCGCACTCAGCCTCGCCGCCGGAGTTATCATCCACCGCACCGGCCGCTACCTCGAGATCATCTGGATCGGAACCGCCCCGTTGTATGCGGCATGGGGCTATTCACCAACTACGACGCCACATCCACACTGGGTAAATAATCGGATACCAGATCCTCGCCGGCATGGGATGCGGGCTGCTCTTCTTCCCGCCCCTGTTGGCGCTTCAAAACAACGTACCCCAAGTACAAACGGCGACCGCGACCGCGACATTCGGCTTCGTCCGCAACGTCGCAATGGCCATGTCCGTCGTGCTCGGCGGGGTCGTCTTCCAGAATAGCATGGACCAGCAGCATCCCAAGCTTCTTGCGGCGGGACTTTCGTCGTCCCGTGCGGAGGCGTTGACCGGTCCGGAAGCGGCTGCTAATGTGGTGATTGTGAATTCTATTGGGGATTCGGGTCAGCGACGCGCAGTTGAGGATGCGTATGCGTGGAGTCTGCGCAATATGTGGATTCTGTATGCTTGTTTGGCGGCGTGTGGGTTTATTGCCAGTGGGTTTATTACGCGACAACAGCTGCGGAAGGATCATGTTAGACTACTACTGGGCTGAAGGAGAAGTCGCCGATCTTGCGTCCGGAGGAGGAGGTTCGTTCCGAGGAGGTATGATGTTGGCTTACCATGCATGCTCTTTTACATAGTGTTTTGCCCATCATTTACATGCATATACAAGCTGCATTGGATATAAAGTTGATTTTTACGATATGCCTTGTTTATATTCTACTTGTTCCATATTTTACTTATCGGTATATATTGTTCTGGATGTCATGTGGAGCATGATACAATGGCTGCAACCGGTCAATATGTTTAACTCTACCTCAGACTGGACTGATAAAGGCTTTCCATTAAGAATACGGTTATCGTTGGTATCTTCAGTTGAACCTTACTGGTCATCTCCTGGCTACTGGAATATAGAACAGCTTTTCAGGGTGCTCTAGTCGTTTCGGAAGCTTTAAGTGTTTAGGTTGTGTACAGTGTCGGCATTGTCCGAACTGTCTTGGTGATAAATGATTTTGCAACTATCTAATCAATGGAAAGCCCCGAGAGCACCCCGTAGACCTACTTCATGCGCAGAAAAGTCTCCGTCAGCTGCCTCTCCATTATCTGATCAGACGTCTCTGGGCCTTCACGGAAATAGAACTTGCTCTCCCCTGAGACTTCCACAGCTCGATTCCAGAGATCGGCCCCAGATACCCGTACACCCTTACTGTCGACAACATCCTTGCCGTTTAGGATAGATTGTGCCAACTGCACAATCTGTTCTGTCTGGACGAAGAGCTCGGGCGCGATGCCTTTGAATGACTCTCCACCACCGAGGTCGGTCTGCACGATTCCAGGACAGATCAAGTTCACATGGACATTTTGCTTGTGGAGGGGTGGCGCAATGGAACGCATGAATCGATCAAGGCGTCTGATCGAAACTTAAATTACTTTCATCCTTCTTCTTCAACTGTATTCGGATGTTGGGGGAGGGGGACAGAACCAATGACGTTCTGTGGATACGTACGTTTGGACGCAGTGTATAGCGGCAACGCCGACGGATAGAAAGAGAGACAACTCCCCGTGATAATCAAGCCCATCCTCTCTCCAAGACCTCCCTGTCTAGACAGGGAGAAATAATGCATAGCCAGATAGCAGGTATATACCACCCCAACAAGGTTGACATCGAGCACAGCGAGATTCGGCTGCGGCGGGCCGATATCAACATCACCTTTCGGCGTGGCCAATGGGGCAAGAATATCACACGATTCAAGCACGCCAGCATTCGCAAACACAAAGTCGATTCGCCCTTCAGTCTTGTAGATCGTGTGGAATGCAGAAGCCAAATCGGAGTAGTTTCGGACATCCGCTCTTAGGAACTTACTTCCTGGTAGGTGCTGTTTTGCTGCATTGGTACCACGGGTCTCGTTTGAACCTAATATGTAAATCTGCCATGACGATTCGCTGGCCAGGAGCGCCTTGGCGACTTCGAGGCCGATACCGTTTGCTGGGTTGGTGTTGGTGTTAGCCTAATCATAGTCATTGAGGAGTCTGGAGTGGATGGGCTGGAGTACTTGCTGCCGCCGGTAATAATAGCTATTTTGGTAGACATCTTGAGTAAGTGTGGGGAAGAAAGAGGGGGAAGAATGCAGATCGAGGATAGTGTGATAAGCTTCAGAACGGAGAGAAAACAAGAATTCTTATATGCTTGACTCCTCATGTCAGGGCAGATATCCCTTCAGTCAAACCCGAGCACATGTTGGTCTTGGAGAACAGACGCATTGGAACGTTTCGGGAAGGATAATAACCTTCGAACCTTGAAATGCAGCATTTCCAAACAAGGCCAGATGCTTGCCTCCCTGGTCAACTTCCGGCCAAATTCATTCAGGCATGCATATGATCGAGAGCTTACTGCAGCTTCTAGGCCCTCCACTGAGACAATATCCAACTGCGTATCGTTGAACTCGACGAACGCAGGATTCTCAACTTGGTAATCGGCAATGCTGGCACTGCGCCTCCCTTGCCTCAAACTTCGTCACTCGGCAACTGAAACTTAGATCTGACGAAACAAAACCAACATAAAGACTGGGGTGGGCGAGTTTCACGCGAAACCCAATTCGGGAGAACATGGCGTCAATACCAATGGACAGGCTGGTTTTACTGGGCAGGGTTAGGAGACGAGAGGAAATCAATAAGGCATAACGAGAAACAAGCCAGCAACAAAGTCGCCGGATTCGTATTCAGTATTGGTTCGGATTGAGTAGGCATGATAAATCGGTTGCCTCGTTCAGGTCAATCTCCTTGAGAGGGCAATTCCGGAGGGAATTATGGATCTTTCCATCCACAACGATCACCACGGCGTTGAACCTCGGTATTGCCGACTCCATGATCTCCATAGTGAGGGAGCTACTGCAGGGGCATGCATCGTGGCAGATACCACGCACCAATGCACTGAGAATAGAGTACCGGTGGATCCGATTTGCCCTGACAAGAGAAGCTTAGGCTGTGAGTTGGACGATTCAAGGCATGGGCAACTCCATGATAGCCCCTTATCGTAAACGCATTCATTCAGCCAAGGATATGAGTTCTTTAAAAACCTGCCTGTCTAGGACGATGCGTCCCTTATACTTCGTCTAACCGTGGATTTTGGTGGAATCCCAATTGAAAGATAAGGGGTTTTCGAGCTTTCATATGAACAGCATCGAGTCCAGCAGAAAGTCGAGAAACAAGAATTGTCAGTATTCTCACCAAGGCGCATCCAGTACATACATTATCAAATCAGCCAGGAAATCAATGTTTCCCAGTTCTTGAGCACTGTCACAGAATCTCCCTACGTTCCAGTTTCTTTCCCACCATCCACGGACCCAGAGAGCCTCATCGGCCTCACAGGAGGCAAGGTTCTCACGAGTTACTGGTAAGCCATGGCGTAAAGCACACGTGTAAGTGACAAGCGGTACAGAGTGGTGTCCAAAAGCAAGCATGTTAATATGGCCTTGCTCGCCATTAGTTGGCTACCCCGGCGGCGCAGCTCTTGCTCTATTCGATGGCTTCTTCCAATCGACACAAATCGAGTTCATTCTGTTCTCACCATGAGCAGGGTGCAGGACACATGGCAGAAGGGTATGCCAGAGGTTAGGGCCAATCCGGTGTCGTTATGGTGACCTCGGGCCCGGGAACCTCCAACGTCGTCACGCCTATGCTAGATGCCTTGTTAGATGGAACTCCAATTGTCGTGATATGTGGTCAAGTGACCACAAGTGTCTGGGAACTAATGCATTCCAAGAGATTGATGTCGGCGCGTTATCGAGGACATGTACCAAGTGGAGTACCTGCGTGCAGCAGATCTGTGATCTCCCGGCGGCCGTTGATGCAGCCTTCCACTACGCAATGGATGGGCGTCCAGGGCCACTCTCATTGCTATACCTAGGGATGTTGCTGCAGACATATTCACTACAACAGCTTCGGCGGCTATGCCAAATGACCGGCGACTGTGGGAGGCAGATAACGCAAAAATGACAAACACCTCATGTCGCCAGGGCTTATGCAATCGTGATAGTGATTTATATGAGCAGATTGATCACATTGTTGGCCTACTCAACCGTGCTCGATCGCCGATTATATGTGCAGGCAACGGGCTGCTTTCAAGTCAAAACGGCTGCATCCTCTTGCGCGACGTAGCGCACAAGGCATGCATTCCTGTGGTCACCACACTTCTCGGTCTTGGGTGTTTCGATCAGACAGATCCCCTTTCACTCGGCATGATGGGGATGTTTGGAATCTGCCGGCAAATTGCGCCGTGCGAAGCGCAGACCTGGTGCTTGTGCTCGGAGCCAGGTTGGATGACGGGCCATTGGAAAAATATCAGACTTTGCACCACGGGCACGAGAGCTCGCCAGACTAGGGGAGGGTGGCATAATCCATTTCGACATCAGCAAGGAGACCGTCGGCAAGTTCATTAAGCCCACGGAGCTGGTCTTGGGAGATATATCGACGACTCTGCCCATGGTCCTCCCGGGTCTGGAGGACACTTGGTATCGAGCAGATGGTTGGTGCAGATTGAGCAATGGAAGGAGATAGCCCAAGACTGCGAAATACTTCACCATCACGAACTGCAGTCCTCATCCCCTGACCCGCGACAAGTTGTACGGGAACTCAACAAGCAGACGTATCGCACCAAACACGCCACAGTAATCTCAACCGGTGTTGGCGATCATCAAATGTGGATGGCAAAGTATTTCCTCTGGCGATACCCGCGATCGTGGCTCAGCTCAGGGAGCATGGGCACGATGGGATCCGGACTCTCTGCCGCCATCGGAGCCAAGGTTGCTCGACCAGACTGCGAGGTCATTGACGTGGATGGGGATGCCTCCTTCTGCATGTCGATGCAGGAGCTCTTGACGGCCGTTCAGCACCGCATCAACGTAAAAGTCATTATCTTCAACAATGATCAGCAGGCGATGATCGCACAGATACAACGCGCAGAGTACGGTGGGAGAGTGTGCTATTCCAGGCAGGAAAGTGCTATTTTGTCATGCTGGCTCGGAGTATGCATTGCAGGCACGGCGCTGTGACTTGGTAGAGGACTGTCAAGGGCCGGCATTGTTAGATGTGAACCTGACAGACACGGAGCTGAAGCCTACGGCTGTCAGTGGGAAGCTGTTGGATATCACTCAATCATGCTAGGAGAGTTGCTCATCGGTATAACTTTGATGGAAACGCTGAGTATCTAATCTCTGGTTGAGATATTTATTTGAATGCGTGAGGCAGTATGGTTGTCTTGTCGATGGTCGATACATGATGGTTATGAGTTGGAATGTAAGAGATCCGTCTTTATAGCGCCAACTCTGTATCCGTGACATCACTGTAGTAGGGCAGTTGTTTGAGGAAAGAAGAGTACCACTCACAAACCCAGTGTACAAATGATCATGCATGGGTCAAGTCGTAAAGCGCATTAACTATACTATCTAGGCCACCTGAATGAAAGACTACATAGTTTGAATGACACAGCATTAAGGATTGAAATACACATGTAATTGAGTTTAGTTTAGTAGTTCATCTGTAGGATAGGGTATTGTGACATGAGAAACAAGAACAAGAAAGAAAAATAAAAATAAAAAGATACAGTCGTCCACGTCAGGAGCATCGTAGATGTAGGTTATGTACGAGGTACAAGTCCTGTACAGGCACGAGTTCGGTGCGGGTACATATAGGTTTTGGTTACAGAGAAGAGAGAAGAGGAAAGAACCTATTCATCATCGCCAAAGTTCCAGCTGCGCTGGTTCACATTGCGCAGGGCACGACGATGCGGCGGGGGCGTCTGGGCCTTGCTGGGCTGAGGCGACTCATCATAAGCCTCCACGACGCCTCCATCATCTTCACGGCCTTCTGGCGGTCCGATGCAACAGGCTTCTGGTTCTCCTGCTTGGTGTCGGGCTTGTTGGTTGGGGCAGGGCTGTCGTCGGTGACCTCCCAGTGAGGTTCGAAGTCCTTCCGACGGTTGGGACCGTTGTGCACGACAGACAGGGGCACGGCGCTATCTGGTTGTTCTTCTTCGTCTTCTGACGCTGAACCTCTCGTCTTCGTCTTCGTTGTAAAGCGGGTCGGTGTAGAGGCCCTTGCCACGGTTCTGGAAGGAGCTGATGATGCGGCGGCTGTCGGTGTCTTCGATGTTATCCGCCATTTGGAAATGGGTTTCGGCGTCGCGACGGGGCTGCACCACGCGGGGCTTCGCGGGCGGAGAGTCCTGGAGGTCGGGCTCATCGTCGCTCCAGCCGAAGTGTCGCACTTCCTCACCGCGAGGCTGGCGACGGGGCTTCTCAGGCGTGGCAAAGTCCTCGAATGTCCACTGCGGGGCTCCCTTGGCCGATTGCGGGCGCGCTGTCACGCTGGGCTTGATCTCGCGCGAGCTGTTGTCGGCGCCGATATCGAAGTGGTCGAACCGCTTGGGGTGGGCGCGATAGGCGATCTGCTGCAGGCCTTCCTTCTCGCGCACGGTCTCATCATCATCGAAGATGCGCGATTCGCGGTAGTTCTTGCCGGCCGGCCTTCGGGGCGACGGGAGTGGCAGAGGGCTCAGTAGTATCCTCTTCGAAAATCCGGATGGTGTGTAATGCTTGCCAGCACCGATCTTGGGCGCTACAGCGCGGGGCTTGGAGGGTGTCGGGTCGGGAGCATCATCATTGTCATTCTCATCGCCGACGAACAGCTCGTTATACTCGCGCGGTGGGTGTTTGGCGGAGGCCGGAGCGCGGGGGCACGGAAGGGTTGCTCGCGGTTTTTGCCGTCTTTTGCTGGGCGAGAGGAGGTCGAACAGCGACTCCGACGCGTAAGGGTCCTTGATGTGTCTCTTCCCGGGGGAGGCAAGCTTGTTGGCAGGGTCGGCATCGGGGTTGGCAGACGACGAGGACGGGCGGGCGAAGTCGCTGGCGCTGGCGCTGTTGGTGGTGGTCGCTGGGGTGGCCGCGACGGAGGCCTTCAAGAGGCGGATCTGGTCTTTGGCGTCGCGGATGGGCCACATGCGTCCGCGGCCCAATCACCTCCACCTGCTTCAGAAGCGACCCTGATCCCAGTAGATGCGCACACTCTGGATCTGGTTCTGCGAGTTGAAGCGCACGATGTGAATCTGCAGGAGGGAGACGATTAGCGAATCAGGATGGGTTCGGAGAATTAACAGCAGCGACGGTTCCTGCGCAACGGGCGCGATGTGGACACACATACCGTGGGGAAGGTCGCGACGCGATCGGCCAGGAAATTGTCGTCCAGCGTCAGGAGGTACGGTCCCCCGCCGGAGAGGAACTCCACCGTCGTGTCGACGTCCAGCGACAGGGCGCGATCGCCTTCAACCGCATCCAGGACGGTTTGCGACTTGCGTTGCAGGACATGGGACTGTCGGGTGAGGTGGTTGAAGACGGCGTCGGCCCCGTCCACTGGGTGGTGGTGGGGATATAGATCAGCGAGACATCGGGGGCCAGGGAGGGCCTTGGGGTCGGCCAGGAATCTCTGGTAGAGGTCCTTGTACAGCATGATGGGGGGATTAATTTAAACGGAACGAAGGGAACGAAGGGAACGAAGGGAACGAATGGAAGGGGGAGAGAGGGGAGTGAGTGGAAGGGAAAGTAAGGGAGGAGCGAGAAAGAAGTATGAGTGAGGGGAACCGTGGGAGCGCTGTTGTTTATTTTATTAGCAGGGCTCGCCTGTACCACAATTTCCCCCCTCCATCATTTCGCCTCTCTAACGGCCCCCGTCAACGCCAGAGACGATCGCTTGCTACCTCCGAATCATCCTCCAGAGTAAGCGCACCATTGCGCATTCACTCCCGGAATTGCCGCGACATCCCGTGACCCTGGCGGACTATCGCAATTAACCCCGGGGCGATGCTGCCCAGAATCCACCACGCACGGGGGACGCACCAGTGTTTCAGCTTCCCCCCGGCGCCGTTTCTCCGGCAACTACATAGCCTGCAACGGCGAGAATGAGGCTTGCATACTACTCTGGAGTAATACTCTGATATTCATGTGGTCTAGCTAGCCTGTTCGTCGGCAGTCCGTGGGTGTGGAGGACCCCGTCTTATATGCGCGGAGACAGGCCTCCTCCGTCACCACATCGGTGAGAGAACTCCATAGGGGGGCGATCCGTACCGGTGCGTCCTCCCTGTCGGTCTTTTTTCCTTCAGACTTTCTCCCGGGCCCGGTGTCTATCATGCAGGGTGTGCCACTCCAACAACCCAACAAAGGAATGTCTCAAACACATTCCTTCCCGCCCGCTCCCCCGGGAGTCTGGCTCCAGCACCTCAAGGCGTGTCGTCGCAGCAACATTGGTATAACTCATTAAAATGCAATGGATGTATTTTCGCTCGTCAACGGGCATTATAGGGGTCTGCGCGTCATTCCATCAGTATGTCGTCTAAGGACTGTGGGGAGGGAGTGATGTAGGTGGCAAGGAGGGTCAAGGTAGAAAGAGTAAAAGCAAGGCAGAAAGAAGAGTATCATACCCTAGGTAATCTTCCTTGATCGTCCCGATAGCATTGATCGCCGCTACGTCCCGGCTTGACACCGAGAATCTTCAACCGTAGACTCGTCCCCTTCTCAATCACCTGGTCTGCATGATCGGTGTACTGCGGAGGCACGGTATTCGGTTCCCACTTGATATCGGACGGGATGTTCTGCTCAATCGGTCAGCATCAGCTCTCGCGTGGCCAGTATCGCCTGGGGTCCGTCCGACTGCATACTTTTCGCGCAATAAACACCGCCAATGGACCGGCCAGGGTGAAGATGCCCGTGGGCTTCACGGACGTGACAATCGCATCCACCTGTAAGAAGAAAGAGTCTCCAGTCAGTGTCCCTTCACTTGATTCACCGGCGGATTCCCAGCACATACGGTTTCCCCGCGGAACGGCTTCCAGATGATCGCGCGGTACTTGATCGTGTACTCGCCGTGCCCGCTGCTAGGCAGCACTCGTCCCTCCCCAATGTCGACCATGTCCATCACACAGATCACGAAATGGTCACCCGTGCACCGTCCTTCCTCCTCCTCGTTCAGCCGGTTGATCAGGTACTCCCGCACATTGGGCCCGAAGTAGGACGGATGCAGCGAGATGACCTTGGTCTCTTCCTCTTCAAGAAAAACATCGTGTCGGGTAAGGAGTTCACTTCCCACGGGTCGAATATAATCACAGAATACAGCGGGTCGAGCGGCGGGCGCAATTGCGACTGATGGTGGGCTCGCGATGGGAACTCAGGGACAGAGCATTAGTCGCTCATGACCAACCAACCGAGACAGAAGCTGCCTCACAAAAAGAAACCCGAGAAAGAGCGCGCGCGGCGGAGCGAGTGAGCGGAGTGAGCGCGGGGTGAGTTCAAGCGACCGGCCTTCCGACACAAGGCAGTTTCGAGAGCGTCCGATTTCCCTCTCGTCATGCAGGGAACAGAGCCTCTTTCGCTGTCCCTCCAACACCGCCGGTCACCTGATCATGGGCTGTTGCGTATCCGTTTAACGGTAACTTACGTCTTCCCGGGCGGTATCTATGTGGCTTTTGCGTCACAGCGATACACCCTCGGCGTTGCGGACGCTTGCACATGACGTCTTGTTGAACCATCGGACATATCTTCATTTATGGGCCTGGATTATGTCTGCCTTTGCTCCCCCAGTACTCGCCGAATAATCCCATCAAACACCCATCCTTTCACTCCTGGCGCTGCCGATTACACTCCCAGTCCATCATGGCGTTGAACCTCGAAAAGCAGCTGCTTTTTGTAAGTCCACCTCTGCCGAGAGAAAGACATCTGCTGACCAGTTCTAGTATGGAGCTTATCACAATAACCCCGTATACCTCCCTCGCTGTTTAAGGTTGAGAGACAAGCGTTCCCCTCGCTAACATTCCAGCCAGGTCAATGTGGGCATCCACATTACGTGCGTCCCGATTCTGCTCTTCACCGGCATCGCCCTGGTACGCTTGTCCTCTTCCTCCCACCTCACATCCAAGGTCCCAAACACTCACTCACATTACTATCCCACAGGCATCAAATTCTCCCGTCCTAATCAACCTCCCGGACGCCCTCACCATCCCCTCCCTCCCCGCCAACCTCGGCACCATCGGTGCCCTCTTCTATGCCGCCTTCTACATCCTCCTCGAGCCCGTCGCAGGTGCCCTCATCGCGCCGTTCCTGATCGGAGGCGCCGCCTACGCCAACCATCTACTGGCCACACATGGCCCCGGCGTGAACTACTGGTTCGGTGCCATCCAAGTCGTCACCTGGGTGGCGCAGTTCATCGGCCACGGCGCGTTCGAGCGTCGTGCCCCCGCTGCTTGACAATCTGGTGCAGGCATTCCTGCTGGCGCCGCTGTTCGTCTGGATGGAGATCCTGTTCTTCTTCGGATACCGGCCGGAGTTGAAGGCGCGGTACGATGAGAGCGTGCAGAAGGAGATTGCGGCATTCCGGGCGCAAAAGGGCAAGAAATAAGTCGGTGGATCTATGGCTGTCGGTCTGCGGCTGATCTTGTTGCTGCTACGTGGCTAGGGAGTCGGTGTGCGGTGCCTATGGAGACGCCTGTAGGTCCCTATGTAGGTACTCCGGAGTAGGTAATTTGGATGGTCCGGGTAGTCGGATCCATGGGATTTTCGGTTGTGGAAGGAGAGAGAGGTTGTTTATAGGTTGCCAGTTCTTTGTATGTATAGCGATTGCGGGTTAGCGTGTCTGGGATCACTGCGATGATCGGTGATTTCATTATTAGCGGGTTTAGCCAGTTCTTCCATCGAGTGTTGCTACGATATGCGGTTTACTACGGGTACGATGGAGTATGCCAGTACGAGGATTATGACGACCCGCGCGCTGGGAAGTTCGATCAACAGCGGATTCCCAACTCGGTGAGGTGGAAAGTGGAGAAGGCGGTGTATCGGTACGGTAACGGTACAGGGGTCCGTTTCAGGACTTGGCTGCATTTTCGTTTACCCTCATCGGAGCTGCCTACCGGGGCTGTCGTGTTGTAGTGGGAAGAACAAATTGAATATAAGAGACAGGGGGGTTAATGAATAAAAAGTCAAGGAAAGACAGCAGACAAAATGCATTCGACTTAGGTCCAAGGTGCAGAGACAGAGTGACGAAGCCGGTTGCCAGGACGAAAATGAATCGCTGAGGTAAGCGCCCATCCGCCGATCCGAGACGAGAAGAAAAAACGAGGAATCTTGCCAGGTGGACGAGAAAAGACACAACACAGACGGAGCAGACGGGAGCGCCGGAGCGCCGGCTAGCACCCCCTCATTTCGCCGGCACCACCACACCAGCCCAGCACCATGACCAGCGGAGGTAGCAGCAGTATAATGACGGGAATAATTGTAGAATGATGTCTATGATGATAATAATATAGAGTAAAAGAGAACCATCCGGTGGTGAAGGACAGAGGACAGTCCCACGCACTAGGGCGGCTTCGGAGTGCAGCAGGCTCGGCAAACTAGGCTTAGCGGCAGTCCCGTCCTCGCACCCCCGAGCGACAAAGCTCTCCTTCCATCCATCCACAACCTCCTCTCCTCCTTCTACCTCCTCCTCCTCCACCCCAATTACATCTCTCCCTCAGAGAATTATTCTCCCACCCTCTGAACCCCATCACCATGTTCAGAAACGCTCTGCGGCAGTCCGGCCGCGCCGTCACCGCTGCCTCGGCCACTGGCCGCATCGCTACGGTGAGTCTTTTCTCTCTCTCCCCCTGGCCTCGCCGGCCTCGATCCAACCTCGTCGTCCTGTCGTCACCCAACCTCAACCCCGACCCTCCACCGACCTCAACACCATCGGCCGACCGGTTCGAATATCGTCCTCGACCGATTGCCCTACCTATTCGTGCCCGCGAACGCGTGCTGGTGTCGCTGTGCCGTGGCTAACAAACTCTGCTTCGTCCCGTCTAGGCTCGCGCGGCTGTTCCCGGCCCTCTCTCTGGTGCCTCCAAGCAGGTTCGCTCCTACGCTGCTGAGGCCAAGGCCTCCCCCACCGAGGTCTCCTCCATCCTTGAGCAGAGAATCCGTGGTGTCCAGGAGGAGGCTGGCCTCGCTGAGACCGGTCGTGTCCTCTCCGTCGGGTACGTGATGTCCCTGCCGTCCGGTTGCTTTTTCCCTCGGAAAAATTCTGGATCCGTCGACCGCATCATCAACACCAATTCCCCCATCGAACCCCCATCACGAAATCCGACCCATTGCGTAGACGAATGAGCCTCAATCAAACTAACATGCTATTTCCTGCTGAACAGTGATGGTATCGCTCGTGTCCATGGCATGACCAACGTCCAGGCCGAGGAGCTGGTCGTACGTAATCCCTTTCCTCCCTCGCGTCGGGGAACTCCTGTCCACTAACGGATCCATAGGTTCGCCTCCGGTGTCAAGGGTATGTGCATGAACCTCGAAGCCGGCCAGGTCGGTGTTGTGCTTTTCGGTTCCGACCGTCTCGTCAAGGAGGGTGAGACCGTCAAGCGTACCGGAGAGATTGTATGTCCCCGAAGTGATCTTGGCCCTTCTCAATCCTTGAAAGGAGCCATTGTCTTCTTCCAATTCCCGCTAACCAACCTCCAGGTTGATGTCCCCGTCGGCCCTGAGCTTCTCGGCCGTGTCGTCGATGCTCTGGGTAACCCCATCGATGGCAAGGGTCCTCTCAACGCCAAGGCCAAGAGCCGTGCTCAGCTCAAGGCCCCTGGTATCCTTCCCCGTCGCTCCGTCAACCAGCCCGTGCAGACTGTCTGAAGTGTGTCGACTCCATGGTCCCCATCGGCCGTGGTCAGCGTGAGTTGATCATTGGTGACCGTCAGACCGGTAAGACCGCTGTCGCTCTGGACGCCATGCTCAACCAGAAGCGCTGGAACAACTCCTCCGACGAGTCCAAGAAGCTCTACTGTATCTACGTTGCCGTCGGTCAGAAGCGTTCCACCGTCCGCTCAGCTCGTCAAGACCCTCGAGGAGAACGACGCCATGAAGTACTCCGTCATCGTCGCTGCCACTGCCTCCGAGGCTGCTCCCCTGCAGTACCTCGCTCCCTTCACTGGCTGTGCCATGGGTGAGTGGTTCCGTGACAACGGCCGCCACGCCGTCATTGTCTACGATGACCTGTCCAAGCAGGCCGTCGCCTACCGTCAGATGTCCCTGCTCCTCCGTCGTCCCCTGGACGTGAGGCTTACCCGGTGACGTCTTCTACCCCACTCTCGTCTCCTCGAGCGTGCCGCCAAGATGAACGAGAAGCACGGTGGTGGTTCCCTCACTGCCCTCCCCGTCATTGAGACCCAGGGTGGTGATGTGTCTGCCTACATTCCCACCAACGTCATTTCCATCACTGACGGCCAGATCTTCCTGGAGTCTGAGCTCTTCTACAGGGTATCCGTCCCGCCATTAACGTCGGTCTGTCCGTGTCCCGTGTCGGTTCCGCCGCCCAGGTCAAGGCCATGAAGCAGGTTGCTGGTTCCCTCAAGCTTTTCTTGGCTCAGTACCGTGAGGTCGCTGCCTTCGCCCAGTTCGGTTCCGATCTGGATGCCTCCACCAAGCAGACCCTCAACCGTGGTGAGCGTCTGACCGAGCTCCTCAAGCAGAAGCAGTACTCCCCCATGTCCGTCTCCGACATGGTTCCCCTGATCTTCGCTGGTGTCAACGGTTACCTCGACACCATCCCCGTCGCCAATCCTCCAGTGGGAGTCTGACTTCCTTGCCCACATCAAGTCCAACCACCCCGAGATCCAGGAGTCCATCGAGAAGGAGGGCCAGGTCAGCAAGGAACTTGAGGCCAAGCTCAAGGAGGTCATCGGTGCCTTCAACAAGTCCTTCAACGCATAGGTGAGCAAAAAGGCCACTGGGTGACTCGTCCGCCGCGTACGGTGAATTTTTTTCCTGACTCTATGTGTATAGACCAGATAGCTTGTACAATTTGAGACCACTATTTCTTTGTTTTTCTACGGGAGCCTTTGATCGGTTGGGAGTGAAACGAGCGTGTGCATCTCCGGGCAGATCTATTCTTGATATAATTCCTACCGGGACTTGGTGTAGGATATACAGGAAGATAAATAGTGGGCCGATTTCCAAGAAAAAAGGCAAAGATACGATTAATATCCTGTACGTTTAGATCCTTTGGGTGACCTGGGGCCGTTTTGCGGATCCCCGGATTCCATATATGCAGCCTCAATATGATTTCTTTTTTGTGGATAAGTTTTCGAGTAGCTCGATTGTAGGCTTTACCAATCCAGTCATTGAATGTATCTTTGTCAAACAAGTATTAGTCGTGCGTGCTACCAGAAGTATACGTATGCGCGGGATATATATTTAGCATCCTCCTGGGAGTGTCCTGCATGTAACCGGTGCGCAAGGGGACGAAATGCCCTCAATGCCATCCAACCCTTCATTAAACAACATATCAAAGAGACAAAGCCAAGCTATCTTCAATTGTCCATCATCTAGCACGGAAACCAGCCTGAGTCAGTATGCGACGCTGGCCTGGCGCAGTGGGCCGAATGCGGCATGCTGTCCTATCGATAAGCGAGAATCTTTTCCCGCCAAAATTTTATCCATGACTCCCCCGCCAAAGCCTGTCGAAGCGTCCCCAGACTCTCAGTTGCACCGGTCTCGCTTTCTCTCCCCCGTCGGTTGATTTCTCACATTCGCAATGGCTTCCGCTGCCAGCTCCACGCCCTCCTCCTGCAAGGTGGTGCTCTCCAAGAACGTCGCGAACGGCCTGCTCGCGGAGGTCCAGGAGGGCCTCAAGACCTTGGACCGTCCTCCTCATCTGGTGGGCTTCCTGGCCAACAATGATCCCGCTGCGCGCATGTATGCCGAGTGGACGGAGAAGACCTGTCAAGAGAAGTGAGTTATTGTCGCGTTCCATAGGACTCGTTGTCTAGTGACTCCCCCCGCGCGCATTCCACCTGCGATCTCGGGGCGCTGCGGACACACCCTGATATCATACCCGAATGTTCGATCAACCCATACAGATACAGGTCGCTAACGGACCCCTTCACGGGGAGTGGACAGTGGATTCAAATACTCCCTCCGGGAAGTGCACCGCGACGACCTCGAGCAGGCTCCTTCCGCCAACGTCGACAATGAAGTTGACGGCATCATCGTATACTACCCCATCTTCAACAACCGTCAGGACCAGTACCTGCAGCAGATCGTCGATGTCTCGAAGGATGTCGAGGGCCTGAGCCACCGCTACATCTTCAACATGTACCAGAACATCCGCTTCTTGACCCAGAGACCCAGCGCCAGAAGTGTATCCTCCCCTGCACCCCGCTCGCCATCATCAAGATCCTCGATACCTCAACATCTACAACACCATCCTGCCCTATGGAAACCGTCTGTTCGGCCGCACCATCTGCGTCGTCAACCGTTCGGAGGTCGTCGGCCGTCCGCTTGCCGCTCTGCTCGCGAACGACGGTGCTTGCGTGTACAGCGTCGACGTCACTGGTATCCAGCGGTTCACCCGTGGTGAGGGTCTCAAGAAGGGTCGCCATGAGGTGCATGATCTCGAGGAGGGTAAGACGCTGAAGGACGTTGCCCTCTGTGCGATGTCGTTATCTCTGGTGTGCCTGGTGATGGGTACAAGTTCGACACCAGCCTCCTCCGCGAGGGAGCTGTGTGCGTGAACTTCTCCAGCGAGAAGGTAAACACCCTGTATTCTATGTGAAGCAGCACGCTGTCACACAATTCACAGAACAAGCAGCTAACGGAGCACAGAACTTCGGCCCGGAAGTCAAGCAGAAGGCTTCCATCTTCGTCCCTCTATCGGAAAGGTCACCCATTGTTGTCCTCCTCCGCAACCTTCTTGTCAGTTTCCCTTATGGTCTTTACTTGTGAATGATACTAATGAGAAGAACAGAGACTCATCCAGAACCGCCGAATGGACGACGTCAAACCTGCCCAGGCCACTGAGCGCCCGGGCACCCTCGAGGCCGAGTCTCAATGATTGACGCGCCACAACACAATTGACTACACGCCCCTCGCGATGTTAGGTAGATAGATACCTAGGTCGAGATGAGGGACGGATGGATACGAAATCGCACGGGAGACGACAGCCAAAAGCCTGAATTTATTACTCACTTATACTTATACTCATACTCATACTCATACATAGATAGGATGTTGTTCATGGATTTGCTCTGGGGAGTTAGCTGTAGAGTAACGAATGATTGGTTGCTTATTGCTTGATTGTCTTTCCATTCCTATGCTTTTGATATTTCTTAGGCAAATCATTCTGTCCTGGATAATGCGCCAACCTAACCCAACATTTCATTTCACTTCGCTGACTCTAATGAACCTGACATCAAGGCCAAAAGGGTTGAAGATAGATAGGAAGTGCTATCTAACGCCCCTTCTTGCCCTTATCACTCTCCGCCTCCGCCAACCTCAACACCTCGATCTCACTGGCCAGCCACGCGGCAACGGAGCAGGATGGAACACCCCGTCAGCAGAGAACCACCTCGTGAATGGCGCCGAAATCTCCTTCTCCTGAAGCACCTTATTTCCTGCGGACAGGTACTGCACGCGCAGGTTGTACAGGGGGGAATATTTCTTCGCCGAGGACCGGATGGCGATCTACCAGACACAAACAAACGATTCATTAGCCAGAATTCCGCAACTCCATGGTCGTAAATCAAGCAGGAAAAAGAACCGAGTCAAAAGGAAAGAAAGGAACATACGACTTCGCCCGACTTTCTCTTCCACGGAACACCTCCCCAGCCTCGACACCCCAAATCCAATACGTCAGCAAACTGTTCAGAACGAAGTACGTGCCGACAGCAGCAAGAATCCACGGTGAGGTCGTCGCTTCCCAGCCAAGCTTGCGGTCTGCGTAGAATGTGAACGCGGCGATGGCGACGGCGCTGTAGCCCAGGATGAAGCGGACGTTGGTTTTGCTGTGGTCCTGGGCGAAGGTGAACGGTTGGGGAGGGTGCTGAGATAGGGGATCAGGGCGTCATCGGTGGTGGATTTGAGGTCTACATTGTCGCAGAGAATCATTAGACCGTGCTTTCAATATGTTTCATCGTATTGGTGTTCGTTATGGGGATATAGTATCTAGGTTGGTAGACTGGTAGCTAGACGGGCTCACCATTGGCCGAATAGACGGGCACTTTCTGTACCTCGTCAGACATTGTCGCGGAATATTTCAGATGCGGTCGCAAGCCAGCGAAGGTTCGATTGTCGTGGTAGAACGTTGGGGAGCTGCAGTAGGAGAATGAGGTGGGCGGAGGAGTTGCGGCGAGCTGGCCTGAGCCGCTCAGCAAAGCGGAGGGAGAGCTAAAGCGGCAGCACGCTAGTCGGACCTCACCTTCACTTGCTGCTGCACCACTTCCTCCACCTCCACAACCACATCCTCCCCCTTCACCACTTTTTGTCCCACCATCCCACCACCATGGCATTGCAGGGGGTCGAGCAGACGATCCTTCGGGATCCGGCTCTTTTGTGTGTTTCTCTCAGATCGTTCTCCTGCAATCCCTGCTAACCTACCCCAGCTACTGGATCCTGTTCCCTATCACCATTGTCATGGTAAGACCTCCCACCAAGCCCTTTAACATACACACGAACCAAACCCAGGCTAACATCGACCCAGATCCTAACAGGAATCCTCCGCCACTACGCCACCGTGCTCATGAACACCCCTCCCAAACCGGCCTCCACGCCCGCCGAATCGCGCGAACGCCTGAGTCTCCTCCGCGCCGTCAACCTCCGCAACAATGGCTCCGTGCTCTCCGCCGACGCCTTCGACCAGCGCAAGTCCTACCTCGTCTCGGCCTTCCAGAACGGCGAGTTCCTCAAGGATCCGGAGAACCGGGCGCACCGCCCGCGAACCCGATGACGGACCCCGCCGGCATGGAGGCCATGATGGGCATGATGAAGGGGAATATGATGATGATGATTCCGCAGACGCTGATCATGAGTTGGATTAATGCGTTCTTCTCTGGATTTGTTATTCGTACGTTCCCTCCTTTTTCCTATGTCCATATAGTGGTAGTGGGGGATAGTGCTAATGTGGTGATGGTAGTGAAATTGCCCTTCCCCCTGACTATCCGGTTCAAGTCGATGCTGCAGTCTGGTGTTATGACCCGTGATCTGGACGTGCGGTGGGTGTCGAGTCTCTCGTGGTATTTCCTCACTTGTTCGGTCTGCAGTCGGTCTTTGGCTTCATCCTCGGCAGTGATAATGGTGAGTCCCCTTCCTTCCGTGTTCCAATGGATGCATATATGGGGATGAAATATACTGACTGCCGACAACAGCCGCCAACCACATGTCGCAGCAGATGGCCAACATGAACCCACCGCTGGCATGAACCCGTTCCAGCCGGGCCAGGACCCCGATAAGCTGTACCAGAATGAGGCCGAGAACCTGGAGGTGGCGGAGCACTTTTGCATTCTGGACGGCATTGAGGACCGCATCCTGCATAACTTGGCTTCGAAGCCGGTGTATTAGGTGTGCTATGTACGGGGTTGACTAGATCTTACTTGTTCGTGTATTGATAATCTTGACGAGTCAAAAGTTACTGGACTTCATTCCATGACGTATAGACAGAATATAGCATTGCCCAGAGCAAGTATAAGAATAAGAAAACATAGATAGAATAAACATAACATCATAACTCATAGCCCGGGACGTGAATATCTAGCGATAGTTGACGACTCCGTTCAGAACCCAGACTTCGCCATTCGACACCTTCTCCGCAATACTCTCTACTTCAACATCGCCAGTTGGATCTGAACCGTTAGCAATCCACGCCCATAATCACAGACAAAACCCACGAAAGTAGGAATATGATTGAAGCAAACTCACAAGAATCTTCTCCCCCTCCTTGCGCCAACGAACCTTCTCCCCTCCCAGCGTTTCCACCTCCTCACCTTCCCCCCCGGACTAACAGGCACAACATGCGCCTCTACAAACTTTCTCAGATTCTGCTTCGCACGATCCTGTCCATCCTCGCCCTCGTACGCGGCCGCCTCCCCGAACCGCGCATAATCATCCGGGTTTCTCCCAGGGCTTGCGCGGCAGGTCCTGGATAGCGCTGTTCCGGGGCGCCAGGACAGTGACGTTATGGTGAGCGTCGCTGAGCCGGACTCCACAGACGAGAAGTCGCGAGTCAGCGAGGCGAAGATGTTGATCCCGCGGGTGCGAGGGAGCACGTCGGCGAGGACAGGGTTGTTGCCGTTGTCGTTGCGGTTTCCACCGTCAGAGGACGGGGGGTCGATGTTGCCAGGCATGACGATTTGGGGGACGACTGCGCCGTGGGGAGTGGGGGTTGTTGGGACTGCAGCCACTCCTGGAGCCGGTAGTTTCTCTTTGAAGCGCTCTTGTTCCTCTTCCTGGCGGATGTGGGGGGTGTCGACGAGGCCGCGGGGGAGCCGTTTGCGGAGGGCGGTGATGGAGGAGAGGTCCCAGGAGAGGACGGGGGCGATACAGAGCAGGGCTATAAGTAGGGAATGGGTGGAGTAGCGGTTGCATGATGGAAGGAGGGCAGGGTGATGTCGAGGGCTGATGGGGGAGAAATGCAGGATGGGATCGCATGACGCAAGAGGATAGAAGCGCATACTATGGGCGATAGATAGGGCGCACGTGACCGCGGGTATCGATAAGAGCGGCACAAAAACCACCCGCATTTAACGGGGAGACCCTCACTTGCTGGCGAGATAGACCCCCGACGCAGGCATTCTCCCTTGTCTTTTGCCCTGATAGCGACGATGTCGGCCCTGCAGACCTTCCTGCTGGTCGTCGACCACGACAAACAAGAAGCGAAGCAGATTGCCGAGCGAATTGCCCACGGTGAGTTCGAGCAGTGCTACAACCCCCGGGCTGGGTGCTGGAACCCCTCAGTTAGTGCCGATGGGCTAACGCGCCGAAGATTTGGAGACCAAGAAGACGTCCCTGATTGATGTGGTTCAGTCTCTGGGCGAGTATATCAATGACGAAGACCCAATCCTACGAGGAAAGGCTGTTTCCTATCTTACAGCCGTGATCAAGGCCCTGCCGCCGAAGTTCCTCTCCAGACAGCAGATCCAAGTCCTCACCACCTTCTTCTGCGACCGCATTCAAGATGGAGCTGTGGCGGGACTTGATACTCTCCAGCGACTGGACCGGTTTAACAACCAGCTTGCGGAGGAAGTTGCACAATCGTGAGTGCTTTGCCTTGCTGTTGGCCCGCGACCCTTGTCATTGTGACCCAGCCCGGCGATAAGGGGAAAGAAGCAATTATATTGAATTAGATGATGGCTAATGTTTGTATAGCATCTTCCAGAATTTCCAAGACCACCAGGCTCGGTCTCAGTCGCAACGGTTCCAGGTTTATCAGCTCCTGAATGAACTGATGTTGAACTACCGCAGCGGTATGTGACGGCCAATCGCGGGATAGCGATTTCCTGCTGACCATGTACCCTAGCACTCCATGAGATGGGCGATCATTCGCTCGTTGGCATAGTGGATCTGATGACCGGCGAGAAGGACCCCCGGAACCTCATGCTGGTGTTTTCTATATTAAAGGTGGTCATGATGGAATGGGATATCACGAATCATGTTGAGGTATGTTCAGACACTACCTTCACTCTCCGTCCTGGCATGGCTGACAGACGAAGGACCTTTTCGACGCCGCGTATAACTACTTCCCGATCTCTTTCCGGCCTCCACCAAACGATCCATATGGAATCACTGCCCAGGACCTGAAAGATCGCCTTCAAGACTGTATCGCAGCGAACAGTCTGTTCGCGCCCCATGCCATCCCCGCATTGCTGGACAAGCTTGATTCGACCTCTCCGAATGTCAAGGTCAGTTGTCTCGACCCATATCATTTGCTCCCATGAAAACGCTCTGACCCCGCACAGAAAAGTGCACTGAACGCGTTGATCGCGTGTATCTCCTCGTACGATGCGAACACAGTGTCGACGCATTCCATCACCATCTGGGATGCCCTTAAGTTTGAAATCCTCAACGCCCAGGAGGAGTTTCTTCTCGGAACTCTCCCTGCAAGCTCTCCACGGCATTGCCGAACGGCTCTCTGAGGGTGTGACTGAGATCACCGACCAGATCCCTCTTGCGCACTACCTCCGACCGATCACGCGGGAATGCAACGATCAACTGCGCGAACCCCAGCAGAAGCAGGCCAAGCCTGCGCAGCAGATTCTCAACGCTGTTTCCTCCGCCTCACCGGCCGCCTTCATCCTGGCAGTGCAGGCGGTGGTTGCGCCACTGCTGACCATCTACCAGGAGGCCGATGGCATCGCCAAACAGCGCGCCCTGCTGGAGACCCTGTCGGTGCTCTTCGACGCCGCCGTCCAAGTCTATGGTAAATGGACGACCCGCGACCCAGAACCCACCGTGGAGAACCCGCTCCTTGAGTTCAAGGACCAGTTCTCAGATATCCTCGGACAGGCCCTGATGGGCGTCATCAAAGAGGAAGTCTCGTTCCGCACGTCCGCACTCCAGGGATTTCTCCGTCTGTCGGCCCTGCGAAACTATTTCCAGGACAACGAGATCGGCCTGTTCGTTCAGTACCTCGATGAGATCCTCCTCAAGGAGGAGTCTGTTGGTCGTAATGACCTGAAGAAAGAAGCCATCACTGCCCTGGCCGAGATTTCCAAGTACAAGCCCCGGCTCATCATGGACATCACCTTCCCGGCGTTCGTGGCAACCCTGCCCGATGCCGACGACGGCACCTCCACCACTAACTACATGAGCACCCTCGAAAGCCTGGCCCAGATCAGCATCGAGAAGGAGATCTTTGAGACGCTTGTTCGCCGCTTGCTCAGCAAACTCACCATCCTGCTGCAGAAGGACCAGCCCGGCAACGCCGCCTACCCTCGCGCCATCCTCATGACCATCCTCTACGTGATGAACAACCGCAACATGGCCGAGGACCCCAACATCACCCTCTACTACGACAAGCTCGTCGTGACGCTCTGTCGCAGCGCTGCCGAAGCGGCGACCGGTAAAGCCAAGAACACCATTCTCACCGACCCCCCCGTCCTCGACACCCTCGGCCGTCTTAGCAACCTCATCGTGCGGTCCCTTCCCCGGTCCAACAGGACAACGTCGCGAAGAACATCTACACCCTGTTCTCCCCGGATTTCACCCCGGTGCCATTTTCTCCCTCCACCACAACCGCCAACCCTCACCGCACCATGATCCTCTCGACCTACTTGCTCGCCGCCCTCCCCGCCGACACCATCCCCTCCATCCCATATACAGACGATATGGGCCGTCTGCTCGCCGACATCACCCAGCGCTGTACCACACCCCACGAGCCTGCTACCCATCTCGCCCCCTCCGACACCTCGCCCTGCTAGCCAACAAGTTCCTCCCGAAGACCGCCCTCCCCATCGCCACAGAGCAGCTCTTCACCCTTCTCCCCCGCGAGGCCCCCACGACAGCAACCACCCTGTCCACCCCCGAAATCCAAACCGTCTTCTGGCTCTCCAAGGCCCTCACCCTTCGCCTCGCCCCCGCAACAACCGACATCCTCACCGCGCTTCTCCTCCGCCTACTCTCCTCGCCTGACTCCCAAACCAGCTCCAGCCGCAGCCAGCTTTACCATCCTCCTCTCCGACGACCCCGTCCTCTCCCCCACCAACGGCGCCACCATCCGTCTCCTCAGTAAACAACGCATCTTCACCACCCTGGTGCCTCTCATCTCCACCACAATCCGCGACGTGAACCTCACCACCCCCGAGAACACCCAAGCAGACTCAGGCGAAGAAGGAAAGGCCCACATCAAACCTCCCATCTAACCGCCCTCTCCGCCCTCCTAACAACCATCCCCTCCACCCTCGTCCTCCCCGAACTCCCCACCCTCCTCCCTCTCCTCCTGCAAAGCCTCGACCTCCAATCCGCAACCGCCTCCTCTCTCGCCGTCCGCGCCGCAACCCTCGACACCCTCGCCGTGCTCATCCGCGAGAACGGCGGCGTCCGCATCATCGACGAATGCGGCCACGTTCAAAGCCTCGTCACCCGCTTGCTTCGTACGGCGGTATACACCCCCGGAGAAAACGGCGCCGGCGTGGTCAACAGTGCCCGACTCCGTGCTCAGGCTCTGCGGTGTTTGTATCTTCTTGCGCAGACCCCGACGACGGGTGGTGCGTCGGATGCGCCGGCTGTTGCGAAGGCTGGGGCCTTGTCCCCGTTGTTGCCGGTGAAGGGGCTGGTGATGCGGTCGTTGCGGGCTGTGTTGGATGATCCGAAGAGAGATGTGAGAAAGGCGGCCGTTGATGCGCGGAAGGCGTGGTCGTGGGGTGTGGATGACGCACCGGAGAGAGATGATTAGATTATTTTGCTCTTTGCTATTTTCTTCTCCTGATTTAGAAGATATTTGATTGAATGTAGATTGATGGATATACTAGTTATATAGAGTGTGTTTTGTTTTCTCATTGGTTTAGATATTTCATGCGCTACAAAACAATCCGGTTAGATTGAATGCTTTACTTCGTTGAGCTCTACGATTCAAAGTTGAAATAATAGATGCATTCATACCTATGGGATGAATCGATAAGATACCGCCGGACAGCTTTACAGAGACTTGTTGGGTAATCAGCTACCAGCGTTGGCTTTCTGGTCGAATGGTAAAGCTAACATCCTGAAGACTTTGGCAGCCCAGATAAAGGGCGTGGCGATTAACAACGCCAGCATTGTGATCCATCGACCCCTTAAACCGGTAGCCTTCGTCGCGGAAAGTGTATGATTTACCAGTAATCAGCCGGCCCAGTAGACGTCGCAAAGACCAAATTGTGCTGTTTACTGTGATCAACGGCACTTCTCACATCTTTGATGCTCTCCAACTCGTCGCGCTCCAGACCCTTTGGCTTGGCAGAGACACAAGTAAGGGGTTCCGCAGGCATTACAGCCCAGTTTGCATCTGACAGTGCTGGGTCCCGGGTGGTTCTAGCTGGCCCCGAGTTCCAGTACCCAATACCGTCGATCTTGTCAACGACAGTTTTCGCCAGACGAAAAAGATTGCCCATCCCAGCAGTACCGATCTCTCTAGCGATTGGACTAAGAGACGAAGAGCCCTCACTCAGATCAGCTGGGCTGTCGCAAAGGAAAATGGCATCCAGGCCAAAGAGGTCAATGCTGCGCCAATCTTCGGTGCGCTCACCCACTTCCAGCTCAGCATTGGTTTTGAGGATTGTCTCAATTATGGGACTAACGATTGACACCTCATACCACATTCTTCCCCTTTTGGTCATCTCTTTAACGGTGGTGCTGCGAGCTCGTACAGCCTGGATGTCCATCGGATGTTTACCAATGAACAGATCCTGCACCTCAGTGAACTGAATGAAAATACTCTGATCATCATTACTGGAACCATCACTTCTCTGATCAGCTGCCAGAGTGTTCTGCTTCAATGATGCCTCTGTAGGTGTTGCATCTGGGCGAATGTGTCGATGACGAGTCCAACGCCTCATGATCACCTTGTCAATTCTGAGTTCATTACCATTTGGAACTTTGGTGTAAATCTGAAGGGAGCTTCCTGGCTGGACCCAAATGTTGTCAACCAGAGACTGAGCTGCTGCTTTCAACTCGGGTGTCGTTTCCGCCGCTGATTTTATAGATCCACTCAAAGCCACTCTGGCGTCCCAAATTCGTCCTGGGAAATGGAGATTCACGGCTCCTAGAGTTTCGGACGATTTTTTGATCGAGTGTTTGCCGTCTTCTTGAACAACGATCACCAAAGCTTTGTTTGTCTTGGTCAGACAATGAAATTCATAGCAGATATTGTAATCAGTATAGTCCTTCTCGAACAAGCGGTGCTTGCCTTCCTTCCGTGAGGTCCTCAAGTCCAAGACATAGTCGACATCTGAGCCCGAGGATGTGATTCTATTGTTGAAGTTCACCGTAGGAGCAGGAATGCCTCCGCGAGGCTGGAAGACCCGGTTCCACTCGTTGCGGGCTAAGGAGCGATTTTCCCATGTCTTTGGAAGTGTTGGGATTAGGAGGATTCCAAGTTGGATCTCCAAGGCCAAAGGTCCTGGAAAGCACTCGCCAGCCTCCAGGGTTGCCTTGATACTGCTGTACAGCTCTTTGACACAGTCGCGGTCTGCTTCGTCTAGGCCCGGATTCAAGCCGCCTTTCGTTGCAGATGCTGGAGTCGTGGTGGCCCTCTTCTCCCCATTCAGCGAAAGAGAGCTCTTGGGAAGGTCAATTGTGCGTTCCTTTGTCGGATTTCTGGGCAGCCCCCAAGCTTCCGCCAGTGTAGCCTGTCTTTTTGCCTTGGATATGGCCTTGTTCGCCTTGTTTTTGCCGGCCTTTTGGTTCATGGTATGATGGAATTCCCTGGTGCCAATTTCATTGTCCTGCTGAGGCATATCCGACTTGTTTGACTTCTCATGTGCTTCAATTACCTGCCGTGCAAGCAGTTGCCGAGGAAGGGACCGAGCGTTGGAAGGACGCTGCTGGCAGAGGAATTCATATCGTGGCTCTTGATTATCTTGTCTTTCAAACAATCAAGTCTTCTGCTCTGCTCTGAAAGGGTCCCGGTAGTTGACGACTTCAGTACCGAAGGAACTTCTGGGATAGTTGATGCCGAAGGACTATGGTCACTCTCCCAGACGAGACCAGCAAGATCATTCATCGAAGAGCTGGCAAAGTGGTTCTGTGTCGGTCTAGCAGAGCATGGTGGATCTTCATCTTCCATAGCATCTTCTGATTCTTGAAGCCCCGACTCCTGGTTGTACTTTAATCGCCATCGCTTACGAGCCTTTGGAAGCTCACTTGTCTCGCTGATAGAGGCGCTCGGTTGATCAGTTTGAACGGCAAGATTGCAGTCGTTTGGGCCGTCTTGATTTCCAATCGTTTGGCCGGAAGGCTTAGGCCTGCGAGTTTTTATGAAGGAGGGGTGGCTTGGGGGCGAGACAGGAGGAATCGGGTGAGTGGTCTCCAATTCTTCGTCGAGGGTGGGACTAGGGCTCTGTTCCATACACCCTGGCTTCGCTTGCTCACGCCACTTGCGGATTTCGTCTGTCTTTCTGGGGGGTTATGTATGGGTTCAGTGGCTCTGTACCGGCGCTCATGGGCTCTTCTTCGGCGATTGACTCCATGGCGAGGTATTGATCGTCATTTCCAATCTCCTGGAAGCAGAAGTCATTCCAGATTTGGGATGTTTTGACGTCCTCATTAACCCGTGGAGGATTGGTCAAGTTCATCGGCAGATGATACGATTGGTTCATCGGATCATAGTGCCACTCGACCGTGACAAACATCTGACGTGGCCAACATTTGAGCTCAGATTTGGATCAATCAAAATGCGACTGAGTGCAAGTTGGTTCAGACTGCCGTATCTTAGAATATGCAGCTGATGATCGTCTGTCTGAAAGATAAGGTTTCCAAAACTTCTGTGGGTTATTCAGACCAGACTGTCCGTGGGTCAGCTCAAGATGAGACGAGATTCACGACCCTCAGAGCGCCTACCAATGACTCATCAATTCGAGTAAGCTTCGCCAGAGCATCATTCACATCATTCTCATTGTTTCCGGAGACGCGGATGCTTTGATTGGAGCCAAAAACGGAGGTGTTTGTGCCAGTACAAGACCCAACGGCAGCGAGCACTTCATGGAGTTGATCGGTGAAACAGCCCAAATCCCCGTTGGGAGAGATCCAAAACTTGGTCACCTCCCCAACGCCGTAGGCGATGATGGTGTTCTCCTCTCCATCCTCCAGGGCAAGCAGCTCACCTTGCTGCGTTCCTAGCTGGCTGGGGCTATTCTCGTGGTTCTCTATCGCAACGGGGATGTCGATCTGACGAACACGGGGCACCTCTAGAAGATCTTTATGACGCTGCTCCTCGATGTAGCCGGCGACGAACTTGGCCAGCTGGGAGCTGGCATTGCCACCATTAACCACGAGGAGCTACATGGGGGTTAGTCAGAGTAGACGATAGGGCGCGACTGAGCTCGACTCACGTCATCTTTTTCTTCATACTCGATGGCACGGTCTGGATTGGGCAATACCCTATCCAGCCCCTCGTCGATCTCTTGCACCCCGAGATCCTCGAGGGCCCATATTGAGGCCACGGTGAGGCGTTGAGTTGGATTCATGCAGGTCAATGGTTGAGGTATTCAGGAAGAGAGAGAGCGCGAGAGAGTAAGAGATTGAGAGTCAAGGGAAATTTGAGGCAGAAGATCGTGAGACAATGAGGAAAAGGAGAGTGTAAAGCGAGACGAGAGTGAGAGTAAAGTCAGGGGACGCAGAGGGCAGAGGGGCAAGTGAGCTGGTGAGCCCAACAAACAGAAGCGGCAGGAGCAACTGCCCCAGGACCCTTGCCAGACAGACAGACGCAAGTGAATCCAAACACCCTCCGGGTAATTGCACGAAACCCAAGTCATTCACCTGACCTATGAATTTTCATTCCCTCAGCTACCATCCTAATCGTCTGATGCTCTCCTGCGAGGTAGTGTAAACAAGTGTCAATTATGTATTTTGGCAAGAATGCCTGCATGATGTATTTCCACAGGTTTGATGCTATAATCACAAATTTCTATCATGGTCTAGTCGTTGTAGCCATCACTGTACTGTCAAACAATTCGATGAGTAGGGACACGGCAGTCTATTCTCCCAGGGTATCAAGCATTCCCAAACTCCAGACAACATCCAATGACCCCGGAGGACGCCGGGATAGGATCGATCAAGAAACGTATAAAACAGTGAAGGGAAAGAAAATGAAAGTATTATAGATGCGGTAGACGAGTGTCTACCGGATAGGTGATGGGGCGCCGCCTGGGTGGGGTTAGTATTTACGATATGTGCAGAACAAGCGGAGAAGGTGGACGAACATTTTATCGATCTAGACAGACGAACGCGCCGCATCACGCGTCCGTAGTGGGTTCCTGGTCATAGAGATAGGTCACAGCATCTTTGAGTAGAAGCCTCTACTCAGCATCTTTGACCTCATCTTTGACGCGCATCACCCATTTCATCTGGCCCTCAGTCTCGTGCAGGGCAGCCAGAATGGACTCGATCCGAGCATCGCACTGACGGCCCTTTTCGACGAGGGCTCGCACATCATCGTCATGGGTCTTCTTATAGGCCTCATACTCGGCGAACAATTTTCTGAAGTTCTCCTGCGCCGCCTCGATCTCGCGATCCTTCTCTGTTGTGATTTCATCCAATCGCTCCAGTTCGGACCCCTTGCTTTCATGGGTCTTCTTCAGCGCTGTATAATCCTCCCGCAAGGAATTGAGCTTGCGCTGCTGGTCTGTACGCTCGCGTTGGCCATGGGCCGCCAGCACATCGTACTGGGTGCGCGAATGATTGGCGATTTCCTGTAGCTCGGCGCACTTACGGTGGAACTCGTCGCGGGCCTCATCCATCAGCTGGTTGATCTTGACCTTCTCGCCGTCCGCCTGGACGCGCCGGTCCCGCTCGCTTTTGAGCTCCGCCCGGAGCTCGTCGATCTTCTTGTCTTTCCGCGCAATGGATTGTAGGTTCGTCTCGTTCGCTTGCTCGAGGTTGCGGAGGCGTTCCGTCATGTTCTGAACCTGGGTCTTGTACGCCTCGTTCATCCGCTGCGTCTCCTCAGCCCGCGACCGATACACGCCACACTCTCGTGTCAGACGTGCGATTTCCTCCTGGAGATTGTGGATAACGCGACCGGATTTGCCGGTGGCTGCGTGGCCGACGGCGGAAGACCATTCTGATGTTGCTTTCTGAGGGATGCCATTATCGCCATTCGTAGGGTCCGTCGAGCCGTTGAGGTGATGTTCTTCGGGTGGGATCATAGCATCTACAGAAATTCGTCCCAATGATTAGCGAACGGAAGCTCCCTGCACCTGGTGACGGCAGTCGACCAACCTGGAGAGGAGCCCAATTGCGCTCCGGACAAGTCATCCCCAAACAGGCCATTCACCTGGTGCATATTCAGATCTGTTCCCACATGCGCTAGACTGACACGGGGTGGTCGACGAGGAGGATCTATCGTCGACGGAGACAGCGTCTTCGAGTTAGCATGATGGGTGTATTTGTCGGTTTCTGGCTTGGGAGACTTCTTGGCCCGACCGAATCGGGCCATGCTCGGCATGGTGGAGATCGGAATGGAATGTTGGAGAAAACGGCGATTGCCGTGGATTTAAGAACAGAGGGAGAGTTGGAGAACGAGGATGCCAAAGTGACAAGGAGGAGCGGTGGATGCAGTGGCGTGAGGGCGCAGCAAGGAGCGACCCTAATCTCACGTTCCTTTCTGCAGGACAACCCAACCGTGTTTTGTGAAGCTAGGCGGAGCATGCAAGGACTGATAACTGATGGGAGGAGAACACTTGGAATGCATGGACGGAGGAAAAAGAATCGCAGGGACCTTGGGAACATACCCAAAAATGGATTGATGCTTGATTGCAGATCTGCAGCAGAAACTATTTATTGATCAACTGACTGTTTTGGGGAGGAGAGTTAGTGACGACAGCGCTTAATCATCGCCGAGACAGCCTTCAGGAAGGCACACCCAGGGACGCGGGCTGAGGGTCAGGAAAGACAGACCGACGACGGACGATGTTGAAGGATGAAACTGGCAGGAGATGAGAAGTGGATTCCAATGGATGCTTTTGCGGACGTCAGTCGCAGTCCAATCATAAATAGACCAACTCAGGGGGGGATTATTAGTTGAGAGGACGAACCACAGAACCACGAACCAAGCGAAGTTCAGCCAGCAGTGGAGAGGAACTACTAATCACAATCCCCCGCCGGAAATGAATCCCCACTGGGGCGAGCAAGACGGCGGATAGAGAAGAATGCCAGAGGAGAATAGCCGACAAACGGATGGGACTAGTGGATCGCACGGGATGGGGGAATGGCGAGAGAACGATAGAGCGAGAGGGCAATATGATAGAGAAAGAGCGCGATGTGATGTCTCTGCCTGAGGAAGCGGCACTAACGGCGGACGCTAAACCACCCTGGCGAGGATCCCGACCACATCACCATCAACATCACCATCCATCGCCTTACATCAACCCGCCGGTGACACCCAGCCAAGTGGCATGCAAACGCCCCTCCCCACTTTACCACTGTCAGAGATTGGCAACAGGACCGGGTTTCACACTATCAATACACGTTTGCTATATATACATCATACCATCCCCAGGATGGAAGTGTCAATGCCAGTCGAAACAAACCAACAACCACGCATCAAAAGCAATGAATAACAACACCATACACCCACCACTTTTCTAGAATTTCTTTTTCCCCAATGTCCTTTCCTTTTCATGCCTGTTTGCTTTTCCCTTTCCTTCGCCTTCATTCATCCAATGACACAAAGCAGAGCAGCAACACCCCCCAGCGCTAAATAGATCGACGTGTTTCGGTGAGATGCACGGCTGGTCTGCGCTTGAGCCAGCGTGGCGCTCTTGCCCGAAGCCACGTCCACAGTGGTCGGCTCGCCGTTCATGGCACTCATCGTCACGGTCTCAGCGTCGTTCCCCTCCTCAACCCCCGTGCCAAACCCGTCCTTGGGCGAAGTATCAAACTCCGGAGAGTTAGGGTCGAACCGGGCTGGAGGGGGTCCCACGGAGGGAGGGATCTCATTCCGAGAGTTGGCAATCGTGAAGTAGCCGGAGTAGTTGACCTGACCATCCTGGCTGATTTCGAGTGCGTAGTCTTTGCCTTCTTCAAGGGCAGTGTCCGGGTCCACGTGTACGTTCCGCCGCGAGCGCTGGTCGTGATGGTCTTGATGTTGCGCAGGTCACCTGCGGATCCCTTGCGCAGAACAATAGTCGTATCCTGAGTTAAATCCTGTCAGTGTCGACTCCATCGAGCGTTAGGTAGGGGGTACATACGGCTTCCAGATTTGTGCTTGTCCAGGCGATGATGCTTGCCTCGCCGGCGACCATTATGGCAGGCCAGTTGGTGAAAGCCAAGGCGTTGGCGATGCCCGCAGAGGTCAAGCAGACTGCGACTGCGAAGATAGCTCGAAGCCAGTACATGATCGTTGTTTCTGCTGATATCTGGGTTAGAACGATGGATATGAGATGCTGTCTGATATACAGGTATGGGATAGAGTGGCTCGAGCTAGTTGATGAAGGGAGGAAACAGGGGCACCATTCAGGATCACAACAAGAGCTTTCTTCTGAATGGCCGACAGGAAAGAACACCGGAGAAGACTTCCTTCTGCCGTGGGAGTGGAAAGGGAAACCATACCTGAGCACCTGAACACTTGAATTGACCTTCTGCTTTCCCGTTCTGGATGTGCGAAACTCGGGACGTGTCAAGAGAGTATGCTGCAGGATCACGAAAGTTGGGCACCATCGAGGATCTCCTTGGATATTAAAGCCGGGCAACTCACCACCAGTTTTCCAAGTTTGCGCCCAGTCGGGAATGGGGAGCGTCACGTCGCGTCGGTATCGCATTCCAACAAGCAGGATGCGCGGAGGAGTAGACGGGCTGGCCGTGACACCGTCGCCATGGGACCAATCCAAGCACAAATCTCACACAGAAGAATGAATCTGATGTTTCACACTCTGTTCCCTCGAGTATGAGGCTGGCAAGAGGAACGCATCGCGGTGACAGGGATTGGACTCTCCATCCTGGCCCGAACGGCGGGCTCATTCAGAAATGCCCACTGACCCGAGAGCCCTCTGGTATTGGACCAGATCTCTCGCTGGGCTGGCTTGCATACCTCAAGCGCGGACATTGTTTAGTTTGTCTGTCTGGATGTTGATCCGCCAACCTACTCTGCGCGTGACAGGCTGGAGGGCATGCCACGGATCTGCAAGGGGCACACCCAACCTTGTCGGGGAAGTTATATGTGAGACCTGTCCGCTGAGGAACCTCACTCACATCGTGGGGAAATTCTTCGACATGGGGAGCTTTGTGAGCCATTCGTCCATGCCTTTGGGACGCATTTGCACGGGCACTTGTGGAGAGGCGGGATGGCCAGATCCTCGAGCGCCATCGCGGCGATCTGTGCGAAGACAGGGCAAAGCTCGAGGAAGGGATTCGCACAGTCATGGCCTGGCTAGGGACTTGAAACAGTTGTTAATGCCTCAAGGTGTCTCGAGGTCAGCGACACTCCCGTCTTCATTGCTTGATTGGTTCTTGATTCAGCCAGTCGCGAATTGATCTCCACTGAAATCTGATAGGGACAAGTCAAAGACCCAGGGGAGGATGATTAATGATAAGATTATATCAGCAGTTCTTGAAACGAACCTGAGATGCCTATTTTTACACTGTTGCAATGTAGAATAATCTGGATCGACGGAGCAGGCCACCTTAGTGCTCCATAGTGCACGACCCTTGTAGAATGGCATGCCCTCTAAGTAAAAGAGGGCCCGTATTGCTCTATATGACTGCATGACGGTAGTTGAACTTACCCGACGTAGCGAATAGCCCCTACCGTGGCGCGCCATATCATGATGCATATAGAGTGAAGGCCTCTGCGCGGACGCTCGACGGTAGTATAAACACACGAGATGACACTTTCCCAGACGTAGCAGATGATACCCCTTAACAACTACCGTGGTCATTCATCCCTTGGTCGTCTTAACTTCTCACTTGTGGCTTTACTTCGTCCAGCCAAAATGTGTGAGCATCAGCCACAACGAACAGCAACAGCATCCAAACCACCACGACAAGAAAGCACCAGACAAGAACAGAACCCCCAAATGATACATAACTAACGAATTGCACAGAATGGAACAAGACCCAGCTAAATACCACGATTCCAAAAATAATACGGAACGCTGTCCAGAATCCAGAGCGATGCTCGAATCGGCCGCCAGCCCTATCGCGGGATACCGAAAGCGGAAATAACGTGGGCTTCAACCCTCCAGCGAGCGGAGGCCGACCACATTCTGGTCAGAATTGAGCCATGCATCGCGGGACCCTGTTCCATAGTTCGCCGGTTACATCTCTCTCGATGAAGTTGCAGTTGCCTTTCAGTTCCCACTTGATCGAGTTAACGTTTCGTCCGTGGCATCTCTATCCACTATGGTTTGCGGCTACTAAAGCTCTCGGCTGCACCTCCATTTCCCATGGTTCTCTCGTTCTCGTTCTCTTTCTCTCCTTTCTCTCGCTTTGTGTCTGTCTGCGCGAGAGATCAGAATGTTGCGGAGACGTGTGTACTCGGCCCGAAACCCAGCCGATCCTCGCTGCCTGTACGGGAAGCCGAAAGAGCAGCACCTTCAACCACAACGACAGCATCCTTAGCGACAACAGCAGCACCACAGCAAGAACCATCACCAACGGACCGACCGCAGCGATTCTACCGCACCGTAGACAACATCAGCCGGGGCGATTCCCAGCCCGACGCGATCTAGCTCTCCCACAGGAAGCGTCGAAGACCGACCACATCCTCGCCATCATGACGATGACCACCATGAAATCGAACCCGCACCAACGATAGACTCAACCCGCCGAGGAGCCCTCCACACCCTCTCCCTCTGCCGCAACGTGATCACCATCCTCGAACTAACCCGCCTCCGCAAATCCCGCACCGGCCAGCTCTACTGGCTCTCGTTCTGGGAGCGTATCTACGAGAAGCCCTTCTCGCGTATGCTCACGTCCCGGGTCACCACCGCACTGAACAAAGTCGATTCGCTCTTCCGTGCAGTCGCCCGAGAGCTACACCAGCTGACGCAGCGGATCGAGCTCGCAGTGCGGCAGGCTACGTCTGAGAAGGAGATGCTGCGATTGCTGGAGCAGATGGAGGATGAGGTGGGCGTCTGGCGCCGTCGGAGACGCAAACGGGCCCAGGCGATCGTTAACAAGATGCGTGCTAGTATTGAGGCCATCCCTGTCAAGGTCAGTGATGAGCTTTTCGATGACATGAAGAGTGGTGTGTTTGCGTTGGATGTGTTCTGTGACTATTATCCGGGTGATTCGAAGACGGAGCAGAATGAGGTTTTGTGGTCGGAATACATAATGTCGCAGGCAGAGGACCCTGTCGGCACGTCTGGCTGTGATGAGTGAGTACATGGCTGTATGTCTGTATCCTATCAAGCTATGAGGACTCCATTTCGAGCAAGAAGTTTTGCTTGTGACTGAAACAAAGCTGGTTCTTTTGCGGATGACTTTGATTTTGGGTATATTGTTTCGGTTTGTTTCTACAGCAGCATAAACAGGCGTTGGGCGGTATATACTATCGGGACGGAGTATCGGGATCAAAAGGGCGATGGTAGCTGGATTCTGTTGCTCGCTGGCCGTGGCCTGGTTGGTGTGAGATGTACACATATGGTCGATCACTGCATACGAGGTAGATTTGAATGAAAGATCTGCTCAACCAAACTTTTCAAGTCTATATATCCAATCCAATTATGTACGCTGAAAATAACAAATCACAAATATCTCATCATGAGAAATCCCATAATCCCCGCATGAGGCTGCCAGAAGCAGTAGTATCGACACCACCATCCTCCTCCAGCAACCGATCCGTGAATATCCGTTTGGGTATCTGATACTCTACGACCGGAATGCGTCTGAGTGGCTTGGCCTCCGTCCCGAGTTCGGACAGCACCATCCCCTGGTAGGTGTAATCGAGGAAATCCTCCAGGTTGTACATTTGTTTGGTGAACTGCTCCGCGAGGATGCGGCAGATGGCCGCTACGTTGGGGTGGTAGTGCGTTTGCAGCGACTCGAGCTCCCACAGACTGCTCTCGATGGCATCTGTGCGGGTGGGATCCGGCTCGGTCGGATCGTAGGGGTCTTCCATGCCCTCGGCGTCGATCTCAGCTTTGACTTTTGCATCTGGGATGACCCGGTGGAGCATGAAGGTGCAGGTGGGGTGGCTCTTGAGGAGGTTGTAGATGAAAGGGACGATGACGACGATGGCGGGGGGAGGGGCGTTGAGCGACAGACGGGAGAGACGCTTGATGAAGCTGGCGACGAGGGCGGCGGGCAGATGGGTGGAGGCGAGGAAGGTGTTCATCAGACGGAAGAAGCGGGAACGGTGTTTCGAGTGGAGGAGGTCGGCGTCCAGCAGTGAGTACAGCTTTTGGTAGAATTGGGGGTAGTCGAGGTTTTTCTCCTGGATAAGGTAGAACAGGCCGGACAGGGCGAGGAGGGAGGTAGCGCCGCCGACGTTGTATGAGTCCGTGAGGAAGTCCATGAGCATTTCGGGGCGGTTGAACCACGGCTCGATGCTGTGCACCATGATGCGGAGGAGGGTTTTCCGCTGCGATTGTGTGAGGTTGTTGCGGAGGACGGCTTGCCAGGCGTCCTGGGCACGTCGCTTGTGAGCGTGGACAGAAAGCATCTTCTTGTTCTTCTTGCTGGACTTGATGTAAAAGGTCTCGAATTCGTGATCGGACTCGGGGACGGCATCGCAGGCGGACAGTATGGTGATTAGGATGTCGAGGGTCTCGGGGGACTGTTCAATGCTTGCGTATTCACTGGGTGTTCATCAGTACGGTCTGGTCGTCTTGCGATACGACTGTAAGGTTGGGAGTGTACTCACGAGATCCGCACGAAGGTGTGGAATCGTAGGTCCTCGTAAGCCTTGACAAACTTCTCGATGAACTCAGATCGCAACACTTCGCCATCGCGAGCCTCAACAACAGCTTCCAGGACCTGCTTGAAGAGACCGGAAGAAAAGACGTGCATATCCTCGTCCGGGAGATGGGTAGCCCGTTCGTTGATCAGGCGCATGCAGAGAGTCAGAGCCGTTACTTGCGATGACGGGTCTTTCTCCCGCAGAATCGTGACCAGCGCCCTCTGGTATTCCCGAAGTCGCTCCTTCAACCATGCTGCGATGATCTTCTCGTTCTCTGCAGCCCGCTCTGTCTCCGTCAAATTGCCCCCCGCGATCAACCGGCTGAAAACCCTGCAGAGGGAGACGGCGACGGCCAAGTTGGGTTCGTCCACGTTGCCATCAGTGTTGAGCATCGACAGCAGGGTCGCAATGTTGTTGTAGTGTTTGCGCGACTCGGCGATCTGCTCCTCTAGTTCGAGGATGTTGGCCATGGCGTCGCTGCTGGAGGATTCAGCGACCACGCGGCGCTTGGAGGCGGAACCGCTGTCCTTGGGGTTCTTGCGCTTCTTGGAAGCGGCGGGGGCCGTCGACAAGCCAGCCATGGTGGGTGAGGGTGTGTGGGTGAGTGCCAGCGCAATGCGGTGCCTCTTTTTTCGACTATGCTGGTGACATTTTTTTGGAGACAGCCCTCGGGAGTGGGTTTTTCCGCGCCAGGGGGCTCAAACCGCCCGAAGCGGCTAGCGTGCTTCCCGCACCGCCCAAACCGACTCCCGAAGAACCTCCAGTCAGTCTCCTCAGTTCCGTTCACCCACCCCGTCTTGTCTACGATCTCCTCCACATCACGACAATGGCTTCGCGTCTGGCTAAGAGCGCCATTGGTACGTTTCTCTCGACTGCCTCCGGCCTTTTTTTACCGTCCGACCCCCTCGCTGACCCCAGATAGGTGCTACCCGGCTCCGGCCGACCCTCCCCTCGCGCAACGTCGCTCCCATCACGGCCACCCTGACCGCGTCTCGTGCGGCCTCCAACGTCCCCTCCGAGGACCCCAAGCAGAAGGCTCAGTCGATCGTCGATGCTCTCCCCGGCAACTCCCTCATCTCCAAGACTGCCGTCCTCTCCGCCGCCGCCGGTCTCTCCGTGGCCGCCATCAGCAACGAGCTCTATGTCATGAACGAGGAGACCGTCGCTGCTTTCTGTCTTCTCAGCGTCTTCACTGCCGCTGCCAAGTACGGTGGTCCCATGTACAAGGAGTGGGCTGAGGGCCAGGTCCAGAAGCACAAGGACATCCTCAACGCCGCCCGTGCCGACCACACCAACGCTGTCAAGCAGCGCATGGACAACGTGCAGGAGCTTTCCGGTGTTGTTGACATCACCAAGCAGCTCTTTGCTGTTTCCAAGGTACTTGCCTTTGCATGTGTTGAATGACCCGGGGACTGCACTGTCTTTGGGTTGATTGTCTGGTCAGGGGTTAACTTTGTCTAGGAAACCGCCCAGCTTGAGGCTCAGGCTTACGAGCTCGAGCAGCGCACTGCTCTGGCCGCCGAGGCCAAGCAGGTTCTTGACTCCTGGGTCCGCTACGAGGGTCAGGTTAAGCAGCGCCAGCAGCGTGAGCTTGCCGACACCATCATTGGCAAGATCCAGAAGGAGCTTGAGAGCCCCAAGGTTCTGCAGCAGATCCTGCAGCAGAGCGTTGCCGATGTCGAGCGTACGTTCAATCGTGTCCGGAAGATACTGCCCCGTCGTACCCAGGCTAACGTTTTTTTAGGCATCATGTCTTCCAAGGCCAGTAAATGGACTCCGCATGAATCGCTTGGCTATTAGCATCATGTACAAATTAGGAACCGTTTCTGTGCTACACTAGACATACCAATACCATCTATTAAGGAATTCTGGCACTTCCATTTATAAACGTTCGTGGACTACTCTGTAAACTGTGTAGTGATGTAGTGCTTTCATGGTTTTTAATGGTTTTCCGAGGAGTCGGAGAAAAATCGCCGGATATCGGGAAGACCTGGGCATCCATGTAACATGTCATAGACGCTCAACGAGCGATTCATTATACTACATCCCTTTCTGCTTGGTGTTTCTCACGGAGTGAACATCCTTACCCTAGGATCAGGTCAAGGATTGATGGTTTGTTGATACTTCATTCTCTGCTGTTGCCGCCCGTCCGATATCACGTGATCCTATTCAGTGCCGCCCGTATGGTTTCTGTTCATTTCTCATTGTACAGCAGGGAGTTTGGTCGCCACGAGAATGTTGAATGTGGACTTGAAAGTGCTCAGTTGGCGTCGAAAATCGACGTTCATTCGCTATTGTGACAAGAATTCAAGTGATGATGACTATGTATATTGCTGCCTCGGCAGTGAATTGACGCAATATGGAGTACCTACATATCTTATCGCAATCAACTTACTTCATTGAATACAAAGCAGTCATAGTTTGAGATTCCTTCACTGTACAGGGGTCAAGACAATAAGAGACAGTTACACATAGTAACCAACCTGGCTACTGCAGTGCTTCTGAGTTCCCTTATTCTGCGCCCCTCAACGAAACTCCACTCTGGAGGTACCTTTGGAGTGACAATGAACTACAGAGAGAGTCAATACCGGTAGTATGCAAGGTAACCGCAGAAGAATGCAACCCTTCCACCCTCATCGTGAAATCAGAACCGGTAAGGGATTTGTCTATGTGCGACACAGGCAATCAGCCAAGCCGGCATCAGGACCATGGAACCGCCGCCCCAGACAGGCAATTCTCAAACAAGAGAAAACATGGATGCGAACGGTCGATTTGCACGTTCACTTGGACACAGCCTCGTCCGCAAAGCCTCGCCACAAATAGCATCGACATAGCCCAGCTCTTCTTCTTTTTTCCTTATTTTCCCAGAACTCAAACCCGACTTTTCTTCCCCGGAGATATAAACCGCTCATTCAACCCCATAGGGCTGGCACTCGACTGCATCTCCTTCTCCACCGACGGCACACTGCACATCCATACTGCATCCATCCACAAAGTACACCGCACAAAGTACACTTTATACACCAAAGACCCCCTAAACGTCCCGCAAAATGCCCCTCCGCGACATCCTCCACAAGAAGGACAAACTCGCCGAATCCTCCTACCCATCCAACCCCAACGTGCCCAAATCAAATTCATCCGCTCCGACACCACCTCCCACGAGATCATCTCCCCGCCTTCCTACGACGACCACAGCCGCCCGCCATCCTCCTCCTCCGCCAACACCACCAACACCGCCCGCAGCCCCCGCCGCTCCTCAACCCGTTCTCCCGGTCGCGCTCCGGCTCCGAATCCAACGCCTCCACGCCCGCCGGCGCGACGACGCCCCCGCGCTCGCCCCGCGGTGAGCGCCGGATATCGCATCTCCTGCGCGGGTCCGCATCGCGCAACTCCAGCGGCGTCTCCGTGAATGTCCCTGAGAATTTGCCGCAGATTGCAGGCGAGGACGATGCGCAGGAGCGGGAGGCGCAGTGGGAGAAGCGCGCGACGGTGTTGGTGCAGCGCAATCCGAATCTCGGGGGCGCTGTCGGCGGGAGTAGCAGTAGTCATAATGGGAAAGCGGCGTGAGTGGAAATGCGAGTGGGTTGTCTGCGTCCCCTGGGGGAAGTGCGCGGTCGCGATCGCGGAGTTCGAGTGTCGGGGATCCGGAGAAGGATGTATGTGATTCTACTTGTGTGTGTGTGTTGTGGGATCGCACTGACAATGTCGCAGCTTGATATCCAGGAAGCGATTCGATTGCATGAGGTTGGGGGTACGTTTCCCTGAGTACCATACATGCTGAGTCCATATTGACTGTAGGACTACAGAACTCGAGAAATCCACCGACATGTTCCGCCGCCTCGCAGACCCGAACGGGGTGAACAATGCGCTCAGCCAGGTGCTCTACGGTCTTGCATTGAGGTACGTACCTACCACACCAAGTATCCCAAAGAGCCTCCCAGGAACATGCTAAGAAGATAGACACGGCTGGGGCTGTCCCCAGGATTCCGAGCAAGCAGTCACCTACCTCTCCGCGGCGGCCGCCAACTCAGCCTCCATCGAGTCGCAAGCCCTCCAAGCTGGGATGAAGAAAGGCGGCGCGGCCAAGGGCGAGCTCGTCCTCGCCATTTTCGAGCTGGGCAACTGTTTCCGCAACGGCTGGGGTGTGAAGAAGGACCCTGTTGCTGCGCGGCAGTATTTTGAGACGGCGGCGAATCTGGGTGACACGGATGCGATGATTGAGACGGCGTGGTGTTATTTGGAGGGCTTTGGGGGGAAGAAAGATAAGGTTGTCTTTACCTCCTACCTCTGTTGACTTAGCATACTTGATTTGTGGTGTCATTCATACGGGGAAGACTAACGAGTATATGCAGTTCACCGCAGCGAAATACTATCGACTGGCGGAGGAAAAGGGGAATAAGATCGTGGGTAACTCATGGTATGTCTGCTCTTCATTTCTTCCTCTTTCACCTTACTATCATGACTATTCCATTCCCTTACTATCACTATCACATCAACCTCCATCCCTCCCACACACCATCACCTCCATCTCATACTCCGTTCCCTTCCATTCACAAACCTCCCTCGTAAATCAACATTACGACGGACAAGACCGAATGAACATGAAAGAAAGACGAATGATCACCCGCATCACCTGCATCCCAGCCGCATAACCCCCCAAACCGGAAAGGAGGAGAGAAGAGAATGATAGGCTCTAAGCGCAAGTTGCCGTCTGCGCCATGCATGGATCGCGTACTATCCATGTAACCGCCATCATCACCCCACTCCTCTCATCAGTCTGCAGATCTTGCCTGCCTGCCTACTTCCTGACCTGACCTGACCTGACCCCACTACATCACCCCTCCCCTCATTCATTACCCAGTATTATTGTTCTCTGCACTCCATGGTCTTGCCTGCCTGGCTGAACCGCACGGCTGGGGCTAAAATTAGGCGGCCGTCATAGTCACCAATACCGTTCACTTATACTACCTACCTTACTACCTTGGGGACTGAGCTAATCTGGTGTCATCATGATACAGGATCTGGAAAGATAAATACGCGCCGAAGTAGGCGTGCTATTTTTATCTCTTTCTCCTCCCTTCTCCCTCACACAGTCTCTCTCTCTCTATCTCACACCTGTAAAACCACCTTGTTCCTGTCTACGGAGTACAACGCGGAGAAAGAAGGGACAGAAGAGGAGAGAACAAGACAAGAGACGATCTACAGTCCATCCATAGTACATAAGAAGTAAACAGTACATAGGTAATCATGACGATATGATATGAATGAATCTTACGAGCGAGGACGAGACGAGAAGAGAATGCTCGGCCAATCACCCGTCTAGCCGCTTCTAGCCTCATTTTGGACCGCAACCCCTCTTCTCTCACCCGGCCGGGCTACCTACCCACCCATAGATGAATGGATGATGGTTTATTTTATTTTGTTTTGTCTTGTGTCTAGATTGGTAGATTGATTGGGTGAGGGTTGTTTACCTGACTCGGGCTGTTTATCCCCGTCCGAACGGTTCTTCTAAAGCCCCGAAGTTGGGTTGATAGTAGAGTAAGGGACGTAAGAGAAAGAAGATAGAAGTGGACGAACAAGCAACCCGATGTCAATATACAATACACACCAAATACATATTACATGAAGATAAGATCAGCATCAGAACCAGTCAGTCAGTCAGTCAGTCAATGACAAAGGAGAGAAATCGGATTGAAGGAGTGGACGTCTGGGTTTAGCACCCAGACAAAAGAAGGAAGATCATGATCACCACCACCACAAGAGGTAAATGAAGTAGAAACTTGAAAGAAAAAGACAAAAGAAGGAAACGAATCAGTAGACCACCCATGGCAGCCCCGCTGTCCTCGAATCGAATCAACGAAAAGACATTAACAGACGTTCCAATCATAAACAGCATTCCACATCAACATCAACATCAGCGTAACATATCGGTATCATCATCACATCACCAGGACGGTGTCGCCACCGTCGCTGGGTAGTAGGTTTGAGCTCTCGCGAATGCAGCAGCAGACAAATAACACAGCAAAGCAACAAAAAGCAACATACACATAAATCGTATAAATCATAGTTTGGGAAGGAGAAGGAAAAACGAGAACGAAATGCAATATATCCATCCCACTGAACCAACCGTCTCCCATCCTGCCCGACCCTGGAGGGAAAAATATACGCCGAAGAATCCCAAGTATGAACACATCGCTAAATGGCCAAAGTCAAATCACGAAAAGAGCATCCAGGCGAAGAGAATAGAATATATCCAGTCGAATCAAAGTGAGGTTGTTTCTGTGTCTATGCATGAGGCTGGCTAAGCGGCTAACGGCCGAGAGTCGTATATATCATATCATCTCATATCGATCGTCAGATAGAACACGCCGAGAAGGGAGAGAAATGGTGAAAGGCGAGCGGAAAGGAACAAGACCCGATAAAGAAGCAGAGTGCTGGGTACGCTGGCTGTCTGGGTAGATGGGTGTGGCGGAGATCCAATCCTTAGGAACTAGAACTATGTGCTGGTCCTACTCAGGCATGACCGAACCCGGCTTCCTCTTTCACTGGCGGTGCTCCAAACTCCTGCACCATCCGTCGGAAGTCCCGGATTACTTTCTCCGGAACACGATCCCACATGAGGGAGCGAGAGTAGACGTCCGAGGTCGCCTTGTTAGGGATCCTGTGGGCAGTGTTGCCGCGCATCGCGGCGAGCGCTTGTTGCAGGTTCGACGGCTGCTGCTTGTATGCTACTCCGCTGTCATCAAAGGTGGTCAGGGAGTTGTACTGGTCAGCGCTCAGGGCAAACACCTGCTCCTGTTCTTGCTCCTTGGTCGGCATGGTGAGCGTGTTGTGCAGCTCGTCCAGGTTGGAGGGCTGCGCCGGGTTGCTGGCCATCTGAGCAATTTCAGCACCGCTGATGGTCGTCGGCAGAGGGACCCCCGACGGAGCCGGAGCAGCCTGGTTGCCCTGCGCAAGCTCTGGCGGGGACGCAGACAGGACGGCCTTGAGGACATTCGCCGACTCGGCACGGTACTCTTCCGACAGCTGCGGGAGGGATCGCGAGGACAACGAGACGTTGTTAGACGCGATGAACGCACCAAAGAGGAGACACATGTAGAAGGCGTTCCAGCTGAAGGGGTAGTCGCTGTTGGCGGGCTTGTCGAGAGGCTTTTCGTTCGAAACCACCAATGAGGAGGACTGTACCGGCTCTCCATCCAGCGACAGACTGTTGACCATGGTAAAGTCCTCCCAGGGACTGTTGTCCATGGTCAGGCTCTCAAAGTCGGAGAAGTCTGTCGTCATGTTGGGAGCGGAGGGCCGAGCATGGCGCTCCAGCTTCTCGATGGTCTCCTTCAGGATGTTGTTCTTCTTGCGCAGCTCAGCGGTCTCCAACGTGTGGACCCGGATGATTTCGTCCTTGTCCATGTGCATGGAGTTGATGTACTGCGTGATTTCCTGCTGGGCACTCATCCACTCGCTCTTCTCGCGCAGCAGCTCGGCTTCCCGCAGCCGCATGTTCTGCAGCTCTTCCTCGAGGTCACTGATGACCTGGGTGAACTGCTTCTTCTCCTCTTCGAGCTTCTCGGTGTGCAGCTTCTTTCGCTGGCGCGAATCCAGCCTAGAGTATGGGTCAGTACGACGTCGATGCAAGAAAGGGAGGTACATACGCAGCCTGTCGGTTCCGCAGCAGCCGCTTCTGCTGCTTCAGCTCTTTGATCTCTTCCTCGTTGGTGGACTGACTGATCAACTGGTCGATATTGCTGAGGGTCCGCTCGGCGGGGATTTCGAAACGAGCGTTCTTCTTCCGGATGCCGTCCCGACGCACGCTCAAGGGCGAGCTGTTGCGGTAGGTAGGGCTCTTGGTGGGACGAGACACCGCGTCGGGCATGTCGGTGGCGGCCGGCATCCAGCCTTGACTGGACTGGGGGGACATGGCGACCGCACCGGGGGCCGGGAAGACCATACCCTGACGGTAGGACATGGCAGAGGGCATGTTGACGGGGTTGACAGGGCCCACGGCGCCGCCGGCGAAGGGGGCGGAGGCGCTGTGGTCCAGCTCGGACGGGAAGTGCTCGTACATCGGGGTCGGCGTGCAGGAGCCCGAGCCTTTGGATAGCGACCAGGCCGGCTGCTGAGCGTATGCAGAGGCCGGATGCGGGCCGTCGACCCGCATGAAAGGGTTGGGAGCGGGCTCGAAGAGCGGATGGGCGACGTGGGAGTTGTGACGGGACTGGTGGTTGGCGACGGGGTGGGCGAATTCGGACCAGACGGAATCTCGATGCGAAAAGGCATCCGGTGCCTGATCGTAGGAGGTTCGGCGGTGGTCAGCGCCGGCGGAGGATAGTTCGGGGGAGGTTGCGTCCAGGATCTTGTCGTCTAATACGCTCATCTCGTCTTCTTCTGGGAAGGCGGGCTTGGCCTCGAGGGTGGAGGGGGATTGTTGGTAGAAGTCAAAGGCGGGTTGTGAATATCGGGCCATGATGAAATGTACTGGATGAAGAGGGAAGAAAAAATGGGCGACGAGGAGGAGGCGTCGTGATCAGTCGAGTAGGGAAGAGGCGGTGTAGGAGGAGGTCCGAGTGATGTAGAGTATTGTGTATGGGGGAGACGTTGAGAGAGGGTATCAGGAATAAGTTGGAGGGAGATGAAGGGAGAATCAGAGGGAGGATCAAAGGAGGAACAGAGAAAGGCGAGAGAAAGGATGAAAGTGAGAGAAAGGCAGTGTCAGAAGAGGAGAGAAGAGGAGGGGATGTATAGACGGGAAGGGAAGAAAGGCTCTTGTGATCAGATATCCGGCCAAGGATGGAGGCAGCAGAAGCGCACGAGAACGAGGGAGCAGCGGGCATGTATATCAAGCGATCTGCCGTCAGGTAACAGGACTCGCAGCAGCTTCAGCGGCTATCAGCCAGAGCATCAGCCAGAGCATCGGCGGTTCAGCGGTGAAGTCGGACGGAGGCTTTTTGGACGCTCCCGAGCTAGACGATCGCCCGTCATTGGGATGCTTTCCGTTGGGCATCTCGACCTGCAGGCTGAATAAGCATCAGTGTATCTGTATGTACCTAAGGACCAGAAGAACAGTACCTAGGTAGTTACGGAAGACCATGACTCAGTCAGTTATGCTGCACAGTCGTTTCATCGGTGGGCCTCATCGGGGTCCGACTTCCATCCCTACACTACACCTATGAGGAATGATTGAGGGCTATCCAAAGTTGAGACGACATACACAATACCATGGATACAGAGACACCAGTGCAGGTGGGGTCGTCCACGGGAGATCGAGAGCCTATCGAATCCACATCCGCTGACCGTCATGAATCGGTCACCCTCTGCCTCAAACCCTCCAGATTCATCTTCAGGAAGACAGGAAGAACATGATGGCTACCTAACTCAGGCACGGTCATCACCGACCCCAAATGATTGGCACCGACCGATCCTCAACAAAGCTCATCTCGTCCGCCTTGGCTTGGGTGCTCTTGGCTGTCCGGTGGAGGAGGATGATGCCCAAAACGAGGAACCGTCCGTGCGTTTCTTCCTTTTCTTTTCTTTTCTTTTCTTTTTCTTTTTCTTTCCCTTCCCATCGCATGATCGTCTACTAGGGTGGGAGAGGATGGCCGATTACCCCCGAATACCGGTGTACGCCCTCCACCAGCCAGACCAGTGGACGATCCTGGCGATACGCCGGATCAGATGGGCGCTGGTCATACAACGAGTTACCCGACCGTATGGCCTGTATCATCGTATTCCGGTGGGCGCGTCAGAGCCAATCGTTCCCGCGAGGATGTGACGGTTTTTCTGTCACCGTCGGGCTGTCGAAGTAGTACGGTATTATCCCTACTATGTGTGTTTGTGAAAGAGAAGATATCCTGAGGAACATTCATATGTCGTTGAAGACTGGTTCTGGTTCGGGCCCGGCCGGGGAGATCCAGAGATCCACAAGTCAAAGTCATGACGAGGAGGGGCTTTCGTGCTCAAGCCCTCCATGTCTCGCGGAAGTAGGACATTGCAGGCGAAAGGTAAAAACCATGTAAAGCACAGACGGGATTGCATGCTCGACTGCCCGGAAAGTTCAGCCTTCTTCGTCTGATTCCTTGATGGCCTATTGGCCGTTAGTCAGCCATATACCTCTTTCTACTAAGGAGATCACCAAGCGATACGGACTAAAGAAATCAAATCAAATCAATCAGGGAGCGAGAAAACCACCAGTAAGGCACCTCTGCTTCCCCGACAAACCAAATGACGCTCCCATCCAGTTACCCGGATTTACTCCCCATTAGACTTTCTTCCTGCAGGCGAGGCAACCACAGGAACAACCTGATGTTGTCGACTCTCTTCCTATCCTCGTCCAGGAACCGTCCAAGCTGTGACTCTATCTCAGCACGAACCCATCACTTCCAGGGTTGAGGGTTAGACGGGAGGGGGCCCCTCCTGCAGGCGAGCACGACGTGATTGATTTAGGGCGTCCACGATGATGCATGTTCGGTGCCATATGGCATCCCTTGCGTTATCTAACCCTATCCCCCGTTGACATCATCCCCCTCGTGCCATCGGACAAATCAAATGACTATGTGCTTCTGGGCTTTCACCGTCTTCTCTTGGTCAGATCGTTCTCTCTTAGGCTAGGTAAAGATAGCCCTGCCCGAACAAAGGGTGATTCAGGTACAAAGCTGCTGGCATATCGGCCGATATGGATCCTGGTGATCCTAATCAAACGTCGAAAACGTGTACCTGGGCATCTCCAGTAACCTGGTCCTACGCGGTGGAGGGATCCATAATTCAGATCGTGGAGTCCAATCAAGCATGTTTCTTCCACGCGGGAGAAGAACAAAGGAAGCGGTGATGGTGCCCTGGTTCCTGGGGCCCGTTCGATAAGATGAGAAGCAGACAGAGACCCACTGCTACGGAGAATCTGTGACTCACAGGGGGTTTCTTCGAGAAGAATCCCAGGCCCCGGACCCAGTCAGTTCAGCATTGCTGTCTCTTTGGGCAGTACTTGACATCATCCCCCCATTGCGTTTCATCTTCCGGGCTGTCTTTCAGCGGAGATGAGTAGGGGCCGTACACCCGTTATACGACAGGAAGTGGCTAAGCTGGTGAGCAAGTGAACGAGCCAGTAGACAGACAGATGTAACTCGCGAGGCGGACTCCAGACCCGCGAGGCAGTAGTCCTGCCCGACGTCAACTGTCATCTGGGAAGAGCGCCCCGATACGATAATGCCATTCGCGAAGATGACCTCACCAGGCAAGAAATCGCCTTGCTTCGTTTCCCCTCAGTTTCCTACCTACTACCGAGAGTACTGCCGCTCCATCCGGTAGACTGTGTTCAGATACCCCTCTTGCAGAGCGAATGCGATGCGATGCCATGCCCGACAGATGATCACAGCCGGTCAGGTCAGCAAGTGCGCGGCGGACATACCGTACATATACATCTCCCTCCGTCCCTCACTCTACTCCACCGTACGGAGTAATAAGCCAGGCATCGCTGAATCATCGCAGCACAAATACCTAAGCAAATACCTAAGACCCTAACCCTTACGTAGTGGCGCAAGTCTAGGTAAGAGAGGCGAGAGAGACATCAACAACACGTGAGACCACCACCACAACAAGGACAAGAACACAGACCCAAGCCAAACGTACAAAAAAGCGATCACCCGAGAAAGCCCCGACAGGCCCAACACCACCCTAGCCTCGCCTCACCAGCAACGGCGCAGCAAAACGGTCTGGCGGTGTACGAGCCCTTCGACCCAATGACGGGCCCGCGTCGCGCCAGAGTGGAGTGAGCCCCATCATTGTGCAAAAATGAGAGCGGCCGATGATGAGCAGAGAAGCGTACTTCTAGGCAGATGCCGTTGTTTCGTTGGTTTCTGGTTTGATTTATTTTTAGGTGATGGTTGGTTGGTATTGCCTCCTGGTTGTCGGTCGGTTGGGCTGGTGTTTGTATCGGGGAGACCGCTTAATTCTCCGTTCGTGGTGAGGGCTGTGAGACAGGTGCAAAGTCTGTTCTTTACCGCATTATTGACTCATTGGGTCCTCACCTACTTTCTTCCTCCATTCTCTATTTGGGGGTTGTCTCTTTCCTCTGAGTAAGTGGTGAGGAGGTAGCCAGTGGCAACTTGACTCTTCTTTGATCTGGAGGAACTGAAAGCATGCTTGAGACTGGATATACTGCGTTGTATCTGAGTATATGTACAGAGATACTTCCTGTCAGTATGTAGGGTATGTAGGCTCCTCGCAGGGAGACGCGTATACCTTCGGTAGATATCAATCGGAGCAGACACATGACATTATCCCACTACGTATGCTAGGTGCAATTATGCTGCTGCCTGTAGGCTGCATATGCTGTGTCTTTGATTTGTCTTATTTGAAGTTTGATTTGAGTGTTCATGATATGGATATGGATATGGATCTGGATGTTTGACCATGTGTTTGGTTGCCAAGAACAACATTTGAGCATGATGTTGCACAACGTATGTCCTAGATTAAATTTACCTGAGAGCAGAGCCATATAAAGCGCAGAATTCTGTGTTGTTATATATATCTGAGCCATGATATAATCAGCTATAATGCCCTCTCGATGATGCCCTCTCAATGAGGCATGACCTGCCCTGGCGAAGGACGAAAGATATGCAACCGCCTGATGCCTCATCTCTGACAAGATAACAAGAAAATCGAGCTTGTCTTTTTGCACTTGATGAGTCTCTAGATCTCTCTATAATGTGATACTGAGAATATCATGATCTCGTCGTGTTGCATGGATGCAGGGTAACTAGTTGCTCACGATGTCTACCCTATTACACAATGTATGCTACTGCTCTTCCAGCTGAATACCAAATAGAACCGTTTCCCTGCCCGAAAAGAACCGGAACGAAAAGAACCGGAACGAAAAGAACTGGAATGTAAAGAAAAGTATGGTGGTTTGTGGATGGACAGACGACATATCCCCAACCACCCCAGCTTACCAACACTGTCAACATCTAAACTACTATGACAACTCATGAGTTTCAAATGCGAACATCTAAAGTACCAGAGACTCAATACATCATAAACCAAGCCATTGGCAATGCTCCGATGGTGTAGGATCGAAATAAACAGCCACGAGCTGTATACCTGGTCAAACCCGTACAGCAATGGGGTTGGTAGTCCTATTTCGGGTATCGGAACCAAACGACCCTCTGCCTCACATTCAAGATACAACGTCCAAGTAGATTGACAATATCTGATATGAGATCTGCATTAATATTAGATATAGCGGACGCTTGATCTACAGCGTAGATAGGGCTGAGGTATTAACAAGACATTCGCACGAAAGAGTGTCATTATGTAGCTTATCCTGGTGTGATATCAATTGTGTACTTTATTTCTGTGACTGCGGGTGCCATATTTCAGTCTAAAGTTGAAGCTTATGTCGTGACATAATATACATCCACAAAGGAGTCATGTATGCAATTAATAATTCAATCTTGAATGAATTGAATTGAATTGAACCACATACCATGGTCATTAAAGGGAATGTAAGCGATTTGTAATATCTGAAAGAGTAGCCCATTTGTTTGGTAAAATGTGTTGTGATGACGAACTTCGTGAAGTATGGCGTAAGGATATGTGCAACACACCAGGTTAACCCAAGGATACAAGATATTGCGGTGTACGATAAGTTAAGGCGACGATAACTCTCATAAAGTATATTCCGACATTGTAGTCCAGTGTACAGTCTACAGTCTACATGCTTTATAGCCATAAGAAATAGACAGAAGAGAAGATACATAACCATCAGATACTACATTATTACTAGATATAAATCACAATACAGGCATCAGCCCAACATGAATTCAGAGGAATAAATATACAGAACAAGCCCATAGCTTTTATCCCTCCGTCGTATCAGCGAGACTCGTCACCATGGACAGAACCACCATGATGCACCATCTCCGCATCGCCTCTGCTCACTTAGAAAGCAGCAACGAGGGCAGCGGCGGCAACAACACCACCCAGGGAGAAGCCGGCCTTGCTGGCAGCGCCAGTGAAGACAGGGGGGCTGGACTCAGTGGGGGTGGAGGACTCCACGGGGGTGGAGACAGCAGCGGAGGAGCTGGTCTCGGAGCCACCGGTGGGGATCACAGGGGAGGAGGTGGTGGTGGGAGCAGCGGTGGTGTGGCATCGCCGGTCTCAGTGGGCTTGGAGCCGCCAGTCTCGGTGGCGGTGGGCTTGGAGCCACCGGTCTCGGTGGGCTTGGAGGAGCCGGCATCCTTGTAGGCGTCAATGCCCTTCTGGATGGCAGAGGTGATGCCGGAGGAGAGCTCGGCGGCGAGGTCGGAGAGCGCGGGGGGCACCTTGGAGGAGATGGCCTTGGCGAGGGAGTCGGCGGCGGAGTACTGGGCGTTGAGGGACTCGAGGACGGTGCCACCGGCATCGGCCGAGACGAAGTCGTCCTTCTTGGCGATGAGGCTGTCGATGGTGGACTCGACCTTCTTGGTCAGGTCCTGGACGGGGGAGGTCAGGGCCAGGGCATCGCTGCTGGAGAGGTCGCCGTTGCTGTTGACGGTCTCGACGCCGGACTTGATGGTGGAGATCAGGTCGGCGGAGGCGGACTCGACGGAGGAGGTGTCGCCGCCGGAGTAGCTCTCGATGGCGGAGGCGAGGCTGTCGGTCTTGTCGCCGATGGCGGCGATGACGGACTCGACGGGGCCGGCGTCACGGCGGACCTTGGTGGGAGTGGCAATGGCCGCGGTGGCCAGGCCGAGGGTGAACAGAGCGGAGAATCTCATCTTGATTAGGATAGATATTAGGGCGGGTGGGTTCTATGGGTGAAGAAACGAAGGTCAAACGAGTGCCTGAGAGATCAACAGTAACGAATGGATCAGTGCTGCAGAGAAGCAGGTCCGAGATCGAAGGTCTATATATACCCGATAGGGGCATCGGCTCACATGCCGGGCAGCAGAGGATAGGGCCTCGGCCAGGCCCCATCAGGGGCACGATATTATTAGCAAGATCGGGGGATGGAGCGAAATTGGGATCGGTGATTGCGTCCATCAGATTGGACCAGGATCTCCTGGGGTTGTCGGAATGAATTAATTAAGTGACATCTCGGAGGGATCGTCGCGGATGCTTGTTCTGGCCTGGTATTGTCCGGAGGAAGCTGGTGGCGATGTCAGAATGCCTATTCTGTAGTACTGGTGGAGTGGTCTATGGTGGTTGTTCCTTGGTAGTGGACGCCATAGTGTAGTGACTACGTAGGTGCTAGTATGGACGATGGACTATGGAGATGGAGTTGAGAACCTCACATGTCCTAATCCGCCCCCAACAAACCAACCCCAAGAGTAACAAAACAGGGCCACCTCCGAGGGCTCCGCCTTAGCGCAGTTCCCCCCGGCCCGCCCCCGGATTCTCATTTGTCCCCTCTGGGGATGCGTCCAAGCGAGTCGACCCGGCCAGGCGAGGGCCGCTGAGACATCTGGAGAAATTGCACCGCATACCCCGCAGCGCTGGTGCTTGGGTTCATTTCCTGCCCTCGTCGGCCCCTCGCTGGTTGGCTGCAACTTGACGCCAGACGACTAGGATCATACCAAAGTAACCTTGGATCGTAGTGAGTCCACCGCTTGGCATCGCTTGCCCGGTTTGGGGAATGTCTCCGCGTGCATGACCATTTCTATTACTCACCCCGATGACTCCATCGTTTGGCCACTCGAGCTGCGAACCTTCCAGTCTCCCTTAGCTATCTTCCTCATACACTACACCCATCTTCCCGGAGTACACAGTACGGAGTATGCGCCATTGCTCGTAGGTACTTATGTTCCTCGGCTCCCCGGCATTTTGCTTCTGATCTTCACCTCGAAGGATCACTAACAATTCCTTTCTTCTTCATCGCTTCCTCCTGCTGCTTGTTCTTCCGTTGGATTCGCCTGCAGGATTCTGCTCATTTCCGTCGCCTGATCGTGTTGCGTGGCGTCCTGCTACCTCCATCGCGTTAGACGATGACGTGGGCTAGTCTGGTACCTGGCATACGGAGTACATGATCGTGCTCCTTGGAGTCCACAGTTAGTCGACCGGAAGACAGCCTGGGCGAGTCTTCGTCCAAGACCACAAGGGACGGACTATTCCTCGCGCTCCTTCAGCCAGAGCAACCAGGTACTAAGGCCATGGCGGAACCCCCCGACAACAGTACTAATACTCCTTTCGCTCTGGCCAGAAGTATGTCAACAAGCCAGCCAGGTTAAGCAACGCGCGGGAAAACGGCCCAATAGCACAACGGCCATCGGGACGGTGGCAATTGCAAGGATCGAACCAACCCGTCCAAACAATACGCCCGCCAATGAATTTCGCACTGAATACCACAATAGTCTAGCGTGGCAGGAATAATAATAATAACAATAATAATTTGTGAGTCTCCCCTGTCAGCTGGTGAGCACGCATGTAACCTTGCGCCGTAGCGCAGGGTACTAGCGGCCTTGGGCGTCCAGCCCTGGCCCGTCGTCCCCAGGAGAGAAGAGGCTTGCTCGGGAAACCTGGAAGGGGGCTGGCCCTCACTGGATCAATCATATGCCTCGTGGATGAATAGTCCGGGGAGCAGACAGGGAGGAAGTATATTAAGGCTGCAGGTAAGACACTGTTAATATACCTTGGCTGGGGAACGGGCCCTGTGTGGCAAGGGTCTTACCTCGCAGTTTGTATCCTTTCTTTGGACTGGACTGCACCGGGATACTTGGGACTAGACCTCTCGATGATGAGGTTGGTGCCAACAATTGCGTCTGAAGCTGGGGATTGCGTATGCATCTGGTGGTTGAACGTGATGATGCCCTCGCCGAGGTTGTCACTGCGTTGCTTTCTTTGTTCATTCTACTCCGTACGGAGTATGATGTTTCAACTTCCCTGACCACCTCGATATTGCGCTTGTATTAAGTTGCAATGCAATCTGCTTATGAGACATGTGAGGATATCTAACGAGCAAAGCACATGAGATGACTCCAAGGTACGACCCTCCGAGGTAGATGTCCAGACCCCTGAGCACACCTACGCCGGAGTAGACTTCCAGGCCGCCTGTCAGCACCAGAGCAAAGCATCGAGAGCTAATGCACCTACCTGTTTTGACTCTCACTCCGAGGTATGGTGCCAGGAACGGCTCGCCTGATGACGCAACATTCGCCATCATGAGAGCTTCTCCATCATTCAGAGAGCTGCCGTGCACCCAAACTCTTTGTCAAGAAGTTAACTTCGATTACCTGTGATGAAAATTGGAGTATTCCAGCGTCATTTTCTTGTTTATTCGGGTCATTCTCTGCTTGCTGCACGAGCACACCAGAGGCATCAGGCCGCTGGCAGAATATGAACTACACGAATAACTGCAGCTATAGCTAAAACCTCCAAATGTCCCATGGATACCAAATGACTGCATATAGACATGCCATGGCGCAAGAATACTTCTCAGATCATCTTACCCATTATCGACATGACCTATCTGGCTAACGAAGATCACCAGAAAGGATACACACGCCTGACCGAGAATATCACCCAGCTTCTTAACCACCCCAAACCAACCGGGTATCAAAATGAATAAGCTGAGCACAGCATGCAACAGCAAAAGCCTCCATCAATATCACCGCCGATATGTTTAGTTCAACGGCTAATCTCGAGATACTCATCCTGCGCATCCGGCTGTCCCGTGGCGTATCCTCGAAGACTTCAAATTCCGCCAGAACCCACTCGCCTGATTCATTCCCTCGTCGAGACCTCGATATAAACACACTGCGGAGCCGACAAACAGCGCAAGGAGGATGCTACAGGGTGTCTCTCGTTAGCATACTTTCAGACCCATCTAACAGACCAGCAGAACCATCGACGAAAAGCAAATAAATCACAACAGACAGGGAAGACTGACATACCTAGTGGCTATCTCAAACCCCCAAATAATGACCAACCGATCACACGCCGTCTGCCTCCGAATTCCAGACTTGCTACCGAGTTTCAAACCCGGCAGCAGATAGAAGATCGGAGGCGTCCCTTCGGCACGCCTTCCGAGTCTCGCCAGTAGTATTGCTTTCTGCAGTATCCCAGCGGAAGAGCCATCCAGGTTGACTGGAGACGCAGCTGCGCCTAGGATCAAGAAGATCATGAGGAAGACGCAGGAGATAGCCGTTTTGAGCCAGTAGGTCGGCGGGTGTGTAGCGGGCTGAGCTGGGGGATATACATGGAGAGGATGTAGAGCATGTCGGAGTTGCCTGTGTGGATTATAGTATGGCATGTTAGAACCGTGTCTGTAAGTCCCGTCATCGTTGAGTACGGGATACGGACACCGAACAGGGAATCACCAAGCTCGGTATGATGAGCGAACTGTATGGTGGCTCGAACAGCTGAGGAATCTTAGCAATATTGCTCAGATACGTTGCTAGCATGCCGATCTGTGCGCTGGACATCACCGTCCCAATCACCTGGTGGAAGCGCCATTCCGCCCAGGTAAGAATTTGAAGACTTTCCTCGCGCCCTCCTGGATGGTCTTTAGCTCCTCCATTGTTACTTGCGCTGGTGCCGGCTAGTATATGATGTTTGTCTGCGCGTACATATCGGCCGACCTAGTGTATCTGGAGACTCACGTATCCAACAAGAAACAAGAGAAGTGCTAAGAATCTTGAGGCTGACCTGGCCGTCATGAACCATTCATTCTTGGTGATCTTTCACTCCCAGAGCTGCCAAGCTTATCATGATGACGATCGACGGGTCATTGCCAGAAGAGAATACATTCCTCGAACACGAGCGGCGGGTATCTAATCACTGTCGGTTGTTTGGCAGGGTCTATGAGGATTGTTATTTGGCAAGCATTATGATGGACACGATCAACATTGAGAGACCCAAGGGAGACATACATGGGGGGTTGGAGTGGACGATCAATGGTGATGGGAGTTGGACTTAAGCGAGGCTATACTTCAACCCATATCGTGACTAATGCGCCTGCAGGATACCTCTACTCTGATCACAACATCATAAAGAAAGGCAGTCAAATGCACTAGCATTGGACATAATCTCAACCCTAATGACCACTTAGGTAGGGAATCGCAATCCATACAGAATCCCACCCCCGAGTCAGAACCCCATCCCACACCCACAACCACCGCACAACAAACCTGGAAGACTGAAACTAACAAGAAACAAACGCATTCCCACTAGCCCCAGTATGGGTAATCAACCCCGCCAACTGATTATTCCCATTAAAAATGACGCGGTCCGCACCCGGCGAACCCCCATTATAGATCGCCCCGGAACTTAAGATCGGGAACTCATAGTCGTGCCCGACACGGGGAAATCGAATCCCTCGTAGTTGTTGTACACGTGCGGGTAGTCGTTGCTGCCCACGGTCTCACCCGACGAGTGCAGGCTGTATCCGGCGGATTTGGCGCTGTTGGCGGCGCTGGTGGTGTAACAGACGCTGCCGCAGGTGTAGTCGCAGGCGCGGGCGTCGAGGTCGATACTCTCCGTGACGGTGACGGGTTGGGGGAGGGAGAAGGAGCCTTGTACGAGGAGGAGAGAGAGGGTGAGGAGCTGTAGGTAGTTATGGGGTTAGATTGTGGTTTGTGGATGGGTGGTATGTATGGGTGGAGGTGATCGGATAGACGGACCTTGGTGGACAACATCTTGGGATCAACACGGATAGAACGGTTCGATCTGGGGCGGTAGGCTGATAGGCTGATAGGCTGATAGGCTGATAGGGCTGTGCAGGATTCACTGCTGATTATACTTCACATCATCTAAAGACGACGATTCACCCTCTTTATATGTGCGACGGCAACATGCTGCTTCACCATGCAGGTCATTCGACCTCCCTATCAACTGCAAAACATGAATCAGGTCAGGTTACATCGGAGCTCCCCGTGAAGACATTCGATAAGGGGATTGGCAGGGCCGATGCTGCAGATATACAGGACTAGTGGACTAGGCACTGGCGGTTTCACGATACATGGGCCAATCAGAAACGCTAGGAAACACCACGATGGTTATCTGGTCGCCAACGTGGTGTTTATCCTCACTTCATGCGGTCTCCTTGCTGCTGTACTAAGTAGTCTCCGTCGGAATCCGCTCGGGCCGGGCCTTGACCAGATCCATCTTCTGTCCCCATATCTTCTACCCCCATGGGTCATCTTCGGATGTCCTTGTATGCACCACCCAATGCAGCCAACGCGGGGATAAGTTCGTCATAACATAGTTAGAACATATATTCTATATCCATGGAAACAAACTAAGACGACAAGATCATCCAACAACAACATTCATCACCCGCGATTTCCACGTCTTCACCTTCCGATCGCCCGCCTCAACCACCACCACCTCCCGCCGCCCCGTCCAAATATCCATCTCATGCAACTTGACAATCCTCGTCTTATGCCAGAACTTATACCCAACGACAAACATCACAAACACAGGCAGCAGGATATAATTAATCACAAAGTCGTCCGCACTGAACGGGTTCAAGAACGCCGTGTACCCCTGGAAAAAGATCAAGAAGACGTTTGCCCCGAGCGCAAAATACGTTCCGTAGGGGTACAGCGCGGCGCGGTAGGGAAGGCGTGCGGGATCATCGCCTTGGACGACCATGGCTTGTCGGAAACGGATGTGTGCGAGGCAGATGATAGCCCAGACGATAAATGTTGCCACTGTTGTTCGATTGTTAGATAGATGATGTGAATCAGGTGAGGTATGTGCTTGCTTACCACCGGACAGAGTGATGAGGGCTGAGTAAATCTTGCCTGCGCTGGATGACAGCGTCAAGAACACGATACACGTGAAGATGTTCGAGAAGATGAGGGCTACCCAGGGTACGCCGGCTGCGTTGGTCCGCCCGATGAATCGCGGAGCCTTGCCACTGCGGGCCATGAAGAGGAGCGTGCGTGAGGCAACATAGAGCGATCCGTTGCCCGCGGATATCACGCTGATGACGATGAGGGCGTTGATGAGGTGCGCGGCTGGGAGAATGCCCGCGTCGGAGAGGGCAATGGTGAGAGGAGAGCTGGCTGTTTTGGAGCTCGAACCGAGAAGACGATAGTCGTCATAGGGGAGCAGAATGCCGATGAAGAACATAGTCCCTGGATGTCTTGTCAGATGCTGACGGTAAGCACGCATAGTTGGTATGCTACATACCGACATAGAAGATCAGGATGCGCCAGAATACCTGGCGGATAGCCGTTGGGACCGCTTTCTGTGGGTTTTCCGACTCTCCGGCCGTGATACCGACCCTATCCATCGTCAGTATTGTCGTAAAATGTATGTTTATGAAGGTAGACATACATTTCTGTCCCTGCGTACAGCGTCCCAGCAATGACAAAAGTTCTTGCAACTCCATTGATAGAATCCGCAAAAGCTCCCGGCTCATGCCAGTACTTGAACCCGATAGGTCCCGGACCAACTCCGCCAGAGCTGATACAGATAGCAAGGATGAAGAATGCGATCAGTGCTAGGACTTTGATTCTGTTTATACCAGGTTAGCAGCGGTCATACGAGGTAAGGAATATACCATACAAAGATAGCCAAAACTCCATTTCCCCATACGCCAACACCCCTAGATTCGACAATATCAAAAACAGGAACCAGAAATGAGGATCCAGCCCCATTGCGGTACGACATCAGTCCAGTAACCGATGACCAGAGAAATGGCATTGTATTCATTAGCAAGGACCTGGGCAGTCAGTACATCAGACCCAACAGACAATGAACGTTAGAGAACTACCTAGGTAGGCATGCACATACCGTAACCCAAAGATACCAATAAGCCCACCCAAGCCCGAAAGCAAGCGCATCAATCAATAAACCGCTGCGCATACTCGGTAAAAGACCCCGACACCGGGATAGCAGTCGCCATCTCTCCCAGCGCTTGCCTGACAAAAAGTTAGCCCTGTCCGACAGATACATTCAACCAACTCAACATACATAACAAAATAAACGATAATCCCGACAAGGGAGAAACTGATCAGAATCCCTGCCGGTCCGCCCTTGTTGAGCGCATTTCCAGAACCAACCAGAAGACCGGGTCCGATAATCCCTGACCCAGACTGTTAGCCGAGCGTTCCCATGAGTCGGACCGGACATATCGTCTGAGACGGAGCTATTGAGGTACTCACCTCCAATGGCGATCATCTGCAGATGCCGCGACTGCAGTCGGCGCTTCAACGGCGCAGCCAATGGATCGTGGGCGGTCCCTGAATCGGATCGTGCATTCTCCTCGTCCGTCGCGGGTTGCGTGTCGTACGTAACGTCATCTTTCTGGAATGGGGTCTTCATTTGCCTTGTGTCAGTGTTGTAGGCTATCGTCTATTTTCTTGCTAACAAGCTAGCAGAGGCGAAGGATAACAGAACAATGCAGACTAGCAATGCAATGGATCTGAAATAACAATGTGGGCGACAACGTGCCATGGGGAATTGACGGATTTTCCCCGTGGACGGTGCGCCAGCAGCATTGCGCAAAGGGGCGGGGCGTTGGCGTATCTTCAGGGTCTCGTCGTACGAAGCGTTCATTTGCTGGCGATGTCGTGATAAGGCCTGGAGGTGGCGGCACTTCCGCCAGCAACGATCGTCGTATTGCTCGCCGCGAGATAAGCTGGGCTTGTCGTCGCTTGAGTGGTCTTGACTACATGTGGCCTAGAAGGATCCTCCTGATCTGATCCTGATCCTGCCATGTGAATCGGAGAATGAGGCATTGACTCGATGTCAAGTGTACAGCCTGTGTCTGACAGGTTTGACAGCAACCCTAAGATGGAAGCCCTGAGTGGACCGTTTCGGGGGCTTGTTTACCAACCAAGCTTAAGCTTATCTGATCCCGAGATCGTCCCTACACAATTCTCTAGGCAAAGTGAAGAATCAAGCCAATTGTATTTTTGTCATCTGTAGTGGCATATCGCGATACTATCCTCTGCTCTGCTACACGGGTTAAATCAACCGGAATTCAACCCCAAACTCAAACGGCCCAGCGCGAAGTTGATGCTCCTCCCACGGACCCGGCCCACAGCTCCCAGTCCCGATACCATTGTGCTGATGATCAAGATAAAACAGGGTCTTATCGACCGGTCGAAGGTCTTGAGGATGCTGCGCAGCATCTATATTCTCGACGGTGTAGTTTCGCACCGTAAAATTGAACGGCACAGACGCTCTCGCCTCCAGCGTCTTGGGGTTTGCCGTCTCATCTTGTGCTGACAAACACATCCATCGCGTATCCATTCGATTTCCATTCTCTGTGGATATTCATATGGGGTGAACAGATCCTTTACAGAGCTTTTATACAACCCTATTCGACTCGCTTGCTTCTTGTCGCGGTACGACTCCCCTGGCCCTCGGCCGAACCAGCGACACTGGTCGAAGGCGCTGGGAAGGGTTATGTCGAGACCGATCCGTGGGATCGTTGTTGGATGGAAGCCGCTGAATTCACCACTGACATGTACTTTGAGTCCGTCACTGAGAATGCTGTAGCGGACTGTAGTATTGACGGCCCAGTTCAGAACCGGCGGCGCAATGCGCAGTGTCTTTTCGATCGTGATCGAGTATTTGTCAGACGACCAGGTGATGTCTTGTATGCTGGTACGGAGTGAATCCACTCGGAATTCCTTCCAGTGTGTGGCGTCTCCTCCGTCGCCCATGTCGTTTTGTGTGAGGGCTCGATAGAATCCTACTTCGGGGCCCTGGTCGAATATCTTCGTCCCGTCGGCAGACCACTGTAAGTTGCCCGTTACGAAATCGAAAGTATATTCCGTCTGTCGCTCAGGACGGTGATAAACAGTATGGTCGCTTTTCTCTCCACCCGCAATGGGTCTTTGCCAGTGATCAAGCCGGGAAGGTAGTTGTCAGGCTTCAGTTGAATCTGCGCCCATGCAACCTCATGGCCCTTTTCAGCCAAGTTGTATCGTTCTTCAAACAGAACCGAACATCCAGCCATGATGATGCCGATGCATCTAAGGCTTCAGTTGGAATGTCGATGTCTCCTGTAGTCCCTGGAGGATGGCTGGCAACTCCATGACCGCCGGAGAAGTCATCCCAGACTCGCTCGTCACACACCACGTACAAACAAAATGCTCAAGCCCAACGAAGTCATAATGGTTGGTGATTTTCAGCTTGTTTCCCTCGCGAGAGACAGTCACTGGCTCGATCGCCTTCTTATACTCCACCAGTCCCGGCGTGGGGGTGTGATCCGAGTTCACCAACCATCCATCACGAAATCACCATCATTGGGCTCATCTCCAAAGTCACCCCATAGGCGTAGAACTTTCGGCCGTTGTCATCCTCCTTGAGCAAACCATGGTTGCACCATTCCCAGATGAACCCCCCCTGCATCCGCGGATGTGTCCGGTACAGCTCGATATACTCTTGTAACCCTCCAGGCCCATTGCCCATCGCATGACCATACTCGCACTGAAGCCACGCACGGTCAGGATGTTTCTCCGCGCGCTGACGAAGTCCATCCACACTCGCATACATCACACTGTACATATCCGTTGTCGCCCCCTCGCGATCGCCCTCATAATGCACAAGACGGGAGGGATCACGATCCTTGATCCAGTGATACATAGCCGCCATATTGCAACCATAGAACGCCTCATTACCCAGCGACCAGAAAACAACACAGGCATGATTCTTGTACCGTTCGACTAGCTGCTCTGCGCGGTCAACGTACGCATCTCGCCAGACGGGATTATCCGTCGTCCACTTATTAGCGATCTTGTACACGGTCTCCTGCAGCTCCTCCCCTGTGAGCGTGGGATCGTCGATCTTGATCCGCTCGACCGGGTCGAAACCGTGGCATTCGAGGTCTGCCTCGGCGATGACGTATAGGCCTAGTTCGTCGCAGAGCGTGTAGAATTCAGGGACGTTGGGCTGGTGGCAGGTTCGTACTGCGTTGATGTTGTGGCGTTTCATGAGGTGGAGGTCATGGAGGAGGGTTTCGTAGGGGACTGCGCGGCGTGTGGGGGGTGGTGTTCGTGGCGGTTTACACCGTAGAAGATGATGGTTTTGCCGTTTATCAGAAAGTTGCCGGCCGTCTTTTCGATGCGGCGGAATCGATTTTCTGGAGGATTACCCGGTTGCAGTAGGTGAGTATGAGGGTATAGAGGGTGGGTTGTTCGGCGGACCAGAGATGGGGATGTGAGAGGGTTATGGTTAGTGGTGCCGTTGAGGTCCCTGGTTTTTGGTGATTTGGTTGCCGTCCGGGTCAAGGAGTTGGATGTGAAGTGTATCGGGCGTTCCTTGAGTCTTGATCGAGGTGCGCAATACCCCTGTGGTAAAGCTATCGTCTAGCTTGGCCGATGTATCGAAATCCGTGATGCTATCCGGCAGGAATGGCAGAAGATACAGGTCTCGGAAGATGCCCGACATACGCATTGATCTTGATCCTCGATGTACGAGCCATCGCAGTACTGGTACACCCGGACAGCGATTGTATTGATAGATGTAGCCTTGACGTAGGCTGTAATATCGAACTCGGCGGCATTACGGCTGCCCTGGCTGTATCCGACTTCGTGGCCGTTCACCAGAGGTGAAAGGCGCTATCAACGCCTTCGAATCGCACATGGATCTGTGATGACTGGTCCCATGCTGAAGGAATGGTAAACTCCCGCCAGTAGGAACCTGTCTCATTTTGCGAGGGCACGTTGGGAGGGTCCCACGGGGAAAGGGTAATTCACGTTTGTATATATGAGGCCGTCCGTAGCCCTGAAGCTGCCACATGCCGGGACGGTCACTTCATCCCAGGTAGTTGGGTCTAGATCTTTCCATTCAGGTAAATGAGATGGGGATGGGTCGTGACGGAACTTCCACTGGCCATTGAGGAGTTTGATCAAGCTGTTTTGTCGGTCTCCGGTTTTCGCTGACTGCTCGTCAGGGTAGAGATAGAAATGCGATCGTGGCGGTAGTGTGTTCCGGTGGAGGATTTCGAGGTTGTTCCAGTCTGGGTGTTTGAGTTGTAGGCATATTGGTTCTGTAGGACGAACTCAAGGATGAATTTGCAAATCTCTTGCACATCAGAAGGTGTCGAGGTGAATTGAGGGGTAGATTAATATACTGACCAGCGAGCTGGCAGCACCACGTCATTCTATGGCCGTGGTTATGATGCAGGTTATTGATGGCTCATGCGCTTATGCAACTAGCTTTACCATCCGATTCTGACACGGACGTGACTCCGAAAGTCTTTGATCGTACATGTTAAAGTCGGCTTGCATCTCAAGTATAGAGAACATAGGTATCACTGTGTAGGCATCCAACCTAGTCCGGAGTAGGTTCTACCGATATCTTATCTGATAGCGACAGCATTATATGACCTGGTCCCTTTCTATGCGCAATACCAATCTATGTACCACAGCGACTATGCACATTGACCATAACCACCACAATGAACCATCTCCCTAGTTTTCAACCCAACTAGAGCACCTAATCTCAACAGCCTAGCCACTTAAAGTAAACTGCAAGGATCTTCTACACCCACCACCAACTCAAAACCGGAATCTCAAACGGCTCCGCCGTACAGGTCGCATTAAAGAACGCATCATGCACACAATTCAACTGGAAATCGTATTCCCCGAATACGTAATCTTGCTCCCATTGTTTACACGTCAGCGCATGCCCCCTCCCAAGAACATAATCCATATGACCCGTAGAGTCTCCTCGTTCGACGTGCCATAGAATGAGACGATCCGGCCCGCGCCACGATCCGCAAACACTGGGACTCGCCATTCCCGATATCTTTGATGCGATACCCGATGTATTCATCGTGGCAGGTGAGGCCGTCCTCGAAGCCAATATCGAGGGTCTCCATCGGGCCATACCCCCATGGCTCATAGCTGGGCATGCCGGTCCAGCAGATGCCGACCATGGTGCCGTTGCAGGTGGCTGGGTTGGGCTCGCACCAGCCTGTGCCGCACATGCAGCCCTTGGCATTTTTGTCTTCTTCGCTGTGGATGCAGTCGAGGCTGTCTGTGCCGTTGAACCAGTGAAATTGGTTACGGTCCAGGTTGGGAGGGGACAGCCTTCTGGGGGGGTGATGGAGGTGGTCGAGGGGGTCGGTGTCGCTGAACAGCGGAGGTTGGTGCGGTCACGGTCATGGTCACGGTCACGGTTGGACTGGGACAGTCTTCTCGGGGTATGATGGAGGAGAGGGCTGTTGGGAGGAGGGCCGATATGGTGGCCAGGTAGAGGGTTGAGGGAACCATTGTTTGTTCTGTTGTTGGGGTAGGCAATATCAAGTGGAATTGGATTGGAAGTGAGGCAATAATGGTATTGTAGGAGAGGGGAGGGAAAGGATGGGAGACAAGCGGGCTTAAATATTCTTATGTTGCGCTGGTTGTGGCGAGCAAGAGGTGCCGAGATGAAGTCGAGAACTTATCTTGCAAGCCACTGGTGTCGAGACAAATGCAGGTCAGCCCGTAAGTCCCTCACCAGCGCCAATAGAGTTGTCCGCTGCGTTATGCCTGAGAGACTGTCTCTCAGCTGTCCGACACGACTCATGAGAGATATTTGCGGCAATTTAAGCGATTCCAGAGAAACCGTCGATTCGTGGAGTCCGTGAGGGGAGGAACAAGCGTAAAGTTATTCGCGTCGTACCATTGTTAGGGCTGGCTGAGTGTCTTTAGTTTCCAGGGTCAGCTCCACTATGTTCATTTAGTGGGGAGATTCCCTACGGCCCCAATTAGCGAGCGAACCAGCGAAGCGAGGCTAGGATTCTGCAGGCCAGGGGAAGCTGATGGGCTTCACCGTCGTCAGGCATTGGTAGGTCCACCATGATCGGCGTATGGACCTTGGTTAGGGATGCAGTCTGCAGATTGTGAACACCTGAGAGTATAGAAATGGCCGGCATCCGCACTCATTCATGAGATGTATGCTGCAACCTCTCAACCCACTATCAAGATGAGTACCTTCCTGGCGATCTTCGGCTCATTAACACTGGATGATGGATGTGTGGTTGCCATCGAGGTTGTGGCGTAAGCACGCCCCTCTCACTCTAGGAAAGAAGACTAGATATAATATATCTCCTACTGCTATGATAGCCTAAAACCTTGGGCTATACTAATGAGCTAGTATTATACCTTAGTACCCTAATGACCCCTCTTCCCGGAGAAGATATCGGAGATCTCCCGATAGATTGCCTGCCATCAAGACTATGCACAGAACAAGACCCGACAGTCTTCACAAAGACCACAGAGAAACCGAACTACGCAATACGATACAACAAACTCCCAAATCCAAGAGCATCAAACCCGCCCGACGTGGTGCCATAGTACCCTCCACCCAGCTCAACACCACCAGTAGTATTCGCATTCACCCAGTCACGATACGCATCAGTCCAGGACGAATCAAGCCCCTTAATCTGACCATAATGGGCCGACAGAAGCTCTGCTCCAGGACGGACGGTACCACGACCAGCCTCGGAAATTACAGTCTGATTGCCCTGGTAGCTCATGTAGGGCGTATACGGCACGTCGTAGCCAACGTTATACTTGCCGATGTATTCGGCGCTAAGCGTGTCAGTATCCAATTATCAATCAACAGCCGGAAAACAAGACTCACCTGTTGAGAATGGTGTTCTCATACTCGGCAAAAAGGTCGTCACCCTGATTATAAGCATGCTGCGCGACCACCCCCCACAACGCAAGATCAAGCGTAGCATGTCCCTGGTCACGACCCGCCTCCTGGCCCTGAGTAAGTGGCTTTCCTGTCCCCTCCTCCGTGAAGTTGGCAATGGAAAAGACAGGAAGGGCCCGTTACCTGGCCCAGCGCGCACATACTCCACCGCTCTATCATACATGGTCTGGTTATCCGTGAAGATGCTGATGGCCAGCAGCGAGGCCAAGTTACACAAATCCCAGTTCGCATAGTAATGGTAGTAGTCCTGACCGTTATGATCATCCAAGAAGAGGTTGTTCATCGACGCAAACACGTTCGTCAGCATCGTCCCCATGCGGGTTTTGTCCTCGGCCGTCCAGCCAGCGTAGTCGCTCATCAGCTCCGCCGCGTTGGCCATTTGATATCCGTAGAGCCCGGAGGCAAGGAACTTGTCGCTCGAGCCGCCGATCGTCGTGAGGGTGCTGGCCCAGGCGTTGAGGATGTTGATGGCCGCGTCGGCGTAGGCTGTGTCGCTGGATACGCGCCAGCGCACGGCGAGCTGGTACGCTGCTGCGGCGTCGCGGTAGAGATTGGGGTAGTTTTGGGTGTTGGTGCCGTCGTCGCCGCGATAGATGGCTTCCACGGCTCGGGGCTCATAGTCTGCCTGGGCGTAGGAGTTGGATGTCAGTAGTGTCCAGGTGGTGTTCCATGGCTCGTCTTGGTTGGTGACATGGTCGATGATGCGGTCAAAGTCCTCTGCTGTGTGGAGAGCGCCGGGGTGGATAAAGGCGGATGCTAGAGTAGCAGATAGGCAAAGAGATGATATAAAACGCAGGGTGGGTGTGCTTTCTGGCCGAATACATGGATCTGGGGATTGTCTTTTGATGCTGGGTGGGGAGGATGAGAGGGTTTATATGGTTTCCCTTTTCTGGACACAGACCCTGAAATACCTGTCATCGACAGAGGGTCCCAAAAAGGCATCCACCAAGTTTCACCAACTCCGGTGGGGTAGGAAAAGAAGTATTGTCTTCAAGTCACGGGTGATCATGACCCGATCAAGATGTGGTTTCGGCCGCAGCATGGTGGATCAGCGAGCGGATAGTACATATGGACCGGGTTTCGTTTGGGAACTGATCAGTATATCCCATAGGTCAGTGGATAGTATCATTCTTGAGAGCTGTGTCAATGTCAAGCAGAGGAAGAATCGTAATTAGCCGAGGGCCCTTTGAGCGATGTCTCTCCACTTCCTACTCTTCCGATACTGTAAGCTCTTGTTCCCGAGTCCCCACGCCATGTTTGAACTGAAAACCATATCGATACCTCAATATGTCCAGCTCATAGGAAGGATAAGACCTAACAGCTCCATTTTAGACAATCACCATATTAAAAGCGATTGCTTTTGATGTCAAAATGCGTCAAAATATCAACCGGTTACGAGGACCGTTCGGTCCAGATGAAGGCTTCAATAACGCCATTATCGAGGCCTACCAGGCACATAACCAGTGAAATGTATCCCCAAATGTTCGCGAAAACAATTAAGCATCCTAATGACAGCCAGAACCTGTTGCTATCCGACCGATGGGTCCACGATAGCCCCGTGTCGCACCATCGTAGCCGACGCGTCATGTTTCAGAAGAACTGCTCATCGCTCGACTCCACTTACGAACCACGGAATTTATATGCAGCAGAGAGTCTTCTGTCACATTCACATAAAGTGTGATCAGGCGTATACTATTCCATAACGGTGTTATAGACGATAGATTAACCTTCGTAAGTCTATTCCCCGCTAGCTTCAATCCTCCGGTGGGGTGCAGAATATGTAGTGGGGAATGGGCACGAGTGGATAGAATGGCTTATGCCTTTTGACGATCCTTCGCGAACAAGGTTTGCTCGTTCTACCCCATACCTCGATATTAAAGCCAAGATTGATGTCGAGATGGTCCCGGTGGGGAGACAGGATGTATGCGCGAGGACGCCGGGGGAGCTCCGGTATATCCTCCGGGAACGATCAGACCCCTTTACTGGTTGGACCAGGAGTAAAGAACAAGGATCATGATCTATGGAAAGTGATGCTGTGGAGACCCGTCATATCAAAAAGATTTTCTCATTGAAGCGCCATAGTATACATATCATGGCCAAACTACTCCATCAATCATAAACACTCGTACGCATTCTACCAGTCGATCTCCGTCGTAAACGACTCCACCTCCTCCGACAAGTCAGACACACGCCCGAGGAGTAGTTCAGCTGTCGATACGCCACTCCAGGCGCATACTGCGGTATTTCTATCGGGAAGACTGTCAGCGATTGACTATCCGTACTGGTTAAGGTGGGGAAAACTCACGATGTCCAGCAAGATCGACGGTTGTATACGTCAACCCCCTCTCCGTATGTACTGTACCCATGTATCCTGCCCCGGAGATTCTGTTCATAGGGGAAAGGTGTACTATACTCATCCCGAGCGGATGGATAATGTGGCAGATAGGGAACAAATAGTGGCTTGGAAGGGGGACTGTGGAAGCCCTGCGCTCCATTCCAGGTCATGTTCTGGATGCTAGCGAGGGTGCCGTTCGCGATAAGAATGTAATCCAGCATGGCGTGAGAGATGACGGTGTTGTTGGTTCGTTCAATGACACCGGGAATGATCTCGTAACTGCTCGGTTGAGATGAGTCGTCGTGGGGGAAGATTGACGGTTGGCTTCGTCGGGGACGCAGGCAAAGTAGTCGGTCGGGTAGGCGTTGATGACCTTTTGCACGTCGCTCCGGTTGAAGTAGGCGTTGTTGAGGTCGGAGCTGGAGGGGAAGGCCATCGTGTTCCAGAGGTAGGGGCAGTACTCTCTAATGTGGTACTGGTTGAAACAGGGGTTGACGAGTCGGTCAGGCCTCGTAGGTCGCGTTTCCAGATGTTGCATCCGGGGTTTTCGTTGGACGGGGGTGGAGGGAGTTTGCCAGGGGAGGGAATCTGAGGGCCATTTCTTGGAGGACAGTGTAGCCGCAGTCGTTGGCGCGTTGGTTGATCTCTTCGACGAAGGTGTTGTTCAGGGCAAAGAAATCCCGATAGTGGTTCAGGAAAGACGCTGCTGGAACTTTTTCGAACAGACTTAGTGGATATACGAGTGGTCTAAGAAGATGGGGACACACCATCTTGTTGCATGACATCGTCGTTTATCACTGGTCAATGATGTGCAAGCCAGCCACATTGAAGTAGTCCGTGTCCTCTTCATCGAGCATTCCAGACGCAATATACGGGGCATAGTAGCCCGCATAACTTTCTCCTGTGATATAAACCTTCCGATTCTTGAGATCAAAGGTTTCCATGAAGTTCTTCCAGAACCCCTTGAACTCTCTGGCCACATCCTCCTCATTGTTCACGGTCGATGGACCTAGTGAGAACCCAGTGCCTGAAGGCTGATCCACGAAGACGACATTGGTGAGTTTCGACCAGGAGTATGGATTGCGAACGGGTTTGTTAGTTCCTGGTCTCCAAAGGAATGGCCCGGTTTCTTGGAAAAGAGAGAGCATAGAGCTACATCCCGGCCTCCAGAGAGCCATATAGTAATCTACCTTATCAGCGACGCCAATTGCAAACAGAGAGTGAGCTATGCATACCTCATCATCGGCCGCTGGATTCTCCGTCGGGAAGAACCAGAAATAGAGACTGGATTTGCCGTCTGGCGATTTATCGAGATATCCTGCATATGACTCGCCAATGTCGAAATCGACTTCCGGCAGGGCCGACCCATTCACCACAAAGGCTGGAGATTGTCAGCTACAGAACGTCAAACAAACATGTTAAAAACGACATACATTCTGTTTTCGGGGTCAGGTATCTCGGCTGGGCAGTCACTGCTGTTGCCAGCAAAAGCAGCGCACTAGCGGATACCAACATATTCACGTCTCACGACAAGATTCAGTTGACACACGTCAAAGCCAGCTGCAGAGGATCAAACAATGGCATTATATATCTGTTCAACGGGATCTGTTACACGGATAAACAGTTGTGAGCTCATGTCCCTGTGCCTGCATCAAGCAAGGTACAGTGGAGATCTGTTCCAAACCGTTACATCCATTTTGCTCACCATGTGATGGCGGTTCCCATGATCATGATACTCGATTGAGTAGTGATCTGTGGTGTGTTCAGGGGCAGAATGAGGCTATGGAGACCAAGCTGAAGCCTCTAGGATAGTGCTCGTGAAGGAGGAGTAAACAGTGTCAGAAGAGAAGTTTCCTTGACCAGGCTGGCCAGTAAGTGATCGGCGACATCCGCAATTGTTGACTCTGGATGAAACGTCATGACTGCTCGGGGGACAAGAATGGTGACTGGTCTAAAATTGCGGAGCAACGTATGTAAGGTGTTGTCCTCCCTGTATTGCTGGGTGTGTCCGTCCAATGATGTTACCCAATTCCAGGAAGCCGATTCTGAAGCCAAGTGATATAGACACTTAAAGTACCACGCATAACGATAGACGTCCCTAGAGACACCCAACGGTAGCACGAAAAGACACCGCGGAGCGTTCCACTCAACTCAATTAAAGGATGTTTGTTTTCAATTGCCCACTTTCCGTTTCGTAGGTGGTTGTTCATATGATTTTTTCCCCCTTGCTTGAGATGTTGACGCACGAAATTATAAGCAGGGTCATGTCAGACATCACCCACCAGTATGAGACATGTAATTTCCTTATCTTGGCTGTCGACGCCATTAAGGTACCGATCTGACTCGGCAACTCTGTGTTCCCATCATATCCTCAACGATAGTATGGAGAGTTTACAAGCAATCTACCTATTGACCAGTAATCAACCACACATCCAATGCAAACAATTCATTACTCATATCTAGTCTATCACATGCTGATCTAAACCATCTTCCCAATCTATGTCAATACCATCATGAACACATTTACCCCTCCTGTCTAACAATATGCACAAAGCACTTGAGCTCCGCACTCGTCAACACCTCCTCCAGAATCTGCGGAGTGTTGAGATTTGCATCCCCCTTCGTATTACTATAATTGCAAATCGCACTCTCAAAATATGTCGCCATCGACTCCGCCAGCGTATACACCTCTCCCATCTTCTCCAGCACCCGCATACACTGGTAGAACGACTGGAAGCCGACCGCCCATAGATCCGGACTACCGGAGCGGATATTAAGTATCTGCAGAGCCAAGACTGGGAGGAGCAGTCCGACAGTCGTTGTGGGCAGGTAGTGGATTGCGTCGACACGGTAGAGGCCCTCTGCCACGTGCGCGATGGCGCGTATCGCGGCTTGAACCTTGCGCTCGGACAGGATCATTTCCGGCTCAGCGGGGGGACGGCAATGCTTTCGAGGTTTCTGTGTTGTGGTGCCGGGAATCACGCTAAAGGCGTTCAGGAAGAGCAGTTTGAGCCAGGCGCGGTAGGCGAAGAGGGTCTTTTCGACTTTCGACAGGTTCAGGGTCCTCGGGTTGTTGTATTTCAGCTCCGCTGGGAGGGCGGTATTCCAGCTCTCCAGCGCCTGGTGTATTTCGATAGGGAGGTGTCCGGGGTCGAAGCATCGGGTGTGTTGCGGGAGAGCAGTCCGCCGAGGATAGTGCATAGCTCCGCTTTCGCGATGAACATCTGCGCCAGCTGCGTCTGGTGAGTCGAGGTCCGCATCATCTCCCAGTTTCCAAGGGCCTGCATTGTGGCATCGTCGAGGGGATGATGCCAAAGTCGTCAATTGTCAGTCGCGGATTTCGAAGTCGTTGTCATCGATGCTCGCTGGTCGGCGGAGATTCAAGGATACGAGTCGGTCGCGTGTATACAGACACCACCAGATTCGCTTCCACAATCGGTGGGCAGTTAGGTCAATTTCGGGCTCGGGGATCTCTCGGATTGTGGATGCGGCGTGTGAAAGTGCGATTTCCATCCAGTATCGGAAGTTCTTAGGGTCGTCGGGGGTTTCGTGCCAGTAGGTCATGAGCAGGACGGCCTGGATGACGGCGACACGATCGGTTTCTACATCGAAGTCGTATAGGACCTGGACTTGTTAGCTGGGTCGGGTCTTGATCGGATGGGCAGTCATACCCTTGCTTTTTGGAAGAACGCCTTGCGCGCTTCCTTTCTCGAGTTGTATCCAGCCCGATGGAGGTGCTCTGGCTCGATGAAGGCTATGCTCGAGAACATCACCGCATGAAACAGCAAAGACTGATGCGCCGGCTTCCATCATTGGCAGCGATCGCTTGTAGGAAGGTGGGAAGGTCGAGGAGAGGCACATAGGGGTAGACGTTATGGACGAATGTCTTGAGCAATTCATTGCGCAACGTTGTCTCTGGAAAGCTGAACACATGTTTCGCAGCAAGGTACTGGACATCTTCGAAGGGGAGGTATGGGAGGTCTTCGATATAGGCGGGGAGGATGAGGAGATGGACCGAGGGAGGGGAGGGTCGAGGAGTTCGTGGGCAGTGGCGATGAGGTTGTCGAGGGGTTTCATCCAGTGCACCATGGGATGCGCATCTTTCACCACCGCCAGCTGGGCGTCTTCTATCGCCGAAGCGTCTGGAGTGGGTGCATCTAAACCGTTCATTAGTTTTTTTGATCACTCTCGTCGATGATTTACACCTACCGGACCAGGAGCCATTGGGCGAGTCGCATGCGATGTCCATGGACTCTGGACTAGAGTCACTAGTCACGAGTTAGACATGTCCAGAAACCAGTCTGTAGGGCACTCGGCAGACGGGCGAGGGACATACCAAGTCTCTCCGTCTAGAGGAGGACATTGAATCTTCCAGCTTCGGCATGTGAGACACGGCGTGTCTGCGCCGAGCAGGTCGCACCGAATGTTGTTGGAGAACAGAACCCGCACCCATTGGAGAGCGACGTCATGTTGCTGCGGTTAACAGCCGGCTTCAGTTGACTTAGCAATTGCTCACGCTCCGTGTCATGCTTATAGCGATCAATGCTGGTGGGAGGAAGCTTCGGACAAATTGTCCGAGTGGGTGGAGTTTATCGCCGATTGCCGATTACTGATCTTTGTCATAGCCGTGCACGACCGCGGTAAGAAGGCCGTCTGGTGGACATGCTAGTAAGTTAGGGGCAACCTAAGGCATCTTACTGGTCAGGCACCGCCAAGGATCGTCTCCGGCGTTTTACCCCGCGATACCCCGATTACCCCGGACTCCCTTTAGGCACCTCTGCTGCCGGCTGTCGGCGTATCACTCGAACACGATGGAGTATTGTGGCCGTCTTCATGAATTGGGTGGTTACAGACAGGCCTTCCCCTGCTCTGGACAGTCCCAATCTTTACTACAGACCTTTGACCTCTTCTCTTTGGCATGCGAGAATGCAATTTGCGACCCCGCTTCCACCCCTCTCCATTTCCCGCCCAAAGGATCCTATTACGAACACTGCCCCATCGCAAGCGGGGTCTACACACTACTGTCACAAAAAAGACTCGAGAGCTCTCACAGTGTTTCATGCTAAATCCTACAGACTATGTCCAGCATAGACAGTACACCCTCCCCCGCGCCAAGTATCAAACAGTGCCATCAGCATCCAGACCCGTCAACCCCTCACTTACTCGACCTGCCGAGGCCAAGAAGTCGGCAGCCTCCCCAGCGTTGACCCCATAGGTCAAGTGAGCCGGGGTAATAATCAAGGTGCCGCTGCAGACCAGATCGCCCAGCGCACAGATGACCTTGGTATGGTCTCGGGGTAGCCGGGGATCTTGCCGCCATCCTGGAGGTTGCGGGTGAAGCCGAACAGGACGACACCCTTGATCTTGGCTCTGACCTCCTCGGAGACATCCTGGACCGCACCGCTGATCACGGCCGAGCCTTGACTGTTGTCGCGATTGTCGTTAGCATGGTTCTTGCTTCCCTGTCGGTCAGGGGGTGGGAAGGATGGAACTGCGACATACCTGTAACCACCGGCGACAATCTGGGTGTCGGGCACTGCGAGACAGCCAACTCGAACAAGCCAGCCGCCTCATCGATCGACTCCTGGTTGGTGTCTCGGAGAGGAAGTTGGGGGCCAGGTTGGCGGTATAGGCACCTCCAACACCCTGACAGATGACAGCGTCGTTACCCAGGCTGGACTTTAGATCGGAGCAGACGCCCGGTCCCACGACAAAACCCTAATTAGAGGAATTTCTCGTCAGCTCACTTGTTACAACTTGAACAGGGGAATCCTAACCATGTTGCCCTGCTCGGTAGAGCCACGAGCAAAGATGAAGGTCACATCGCCGCACTCTCCGTCTTCGAGATCGTTCGCGCTCATCAACTGACGCTCCTGGAGCGAGTTCTCGGGGGTCGCGATGGCCAGCGCAGCCAGCGTCGCGACCAGCGCGGATCGAAGAGTCATTTTGCTGAGGACCATAGTTGCGGTAGAGGGTAACACGTAGTCAGAGATAACTGTCTGTAGGCGAGGAAGGCTGGGGATGAGAATCCTACATCGAGGTCACTTCACGGCCGTATTTATACACTTTTTCATGCTCCTCGGTGGCTTATTCTATACTACCCCAGATCAGCGAAGCCCACCTCAGTGTGTGTTTCGACGCAGAGACAACGCGCCTAGCATCCTCGAGCAAGTCCGATGCAATGCCGACCCTAGGTATCGCAAAAATGAGACCACCACGCGACCCAGCGAACCAGTCTCCCATTTGCTCGGGACGGTTTCACATTGCGATCCAAGCAATCAAGCGGAGGGTCGATCAGCCAGGGCGCAGAAGCCACAGTCCAAACTCTCCTCCGGGGCCAGTGGCATAGGGCTGTGATTGGCGTACTGGGCGGTTTGTTCCTGGCCAGGAACGCTGAATGCCGAACTTCAACATGCCGAATCGAGGCCCCTCCCTCGTAAGAGAGTCGAAGCCGGAATTCGACCGAGGTGGATCTGCGTTCTCGTTTCTTCAACAGGTTCGGCGTCCGTTCCCGTTTGGGATGGGGATGTCTCTGGTTCCGGTCCACCAGATCGGCCCTATTATTGGGACCAGTGTGGGCTTCGTTCGGCTTGTTCTGGATGTGCCTGGATGATCCAACTTCGGCCTTGTTTGAACCTGAGCCTGAGCCTGAGCCTCGGACTTGAGTCGGTATGGAAGTAGCCAGTGGCTCAAAGTGATCGGCGGGTGTCCGACGGCAGTTGGCTTGAAGCAAGTCTCAACGCCGAAGGCATCAATATTTGGAAGACCCATAATCATGATTCAAGATTATCGTCTTATACAGAATCTGAGACAATATCACTGATCACGATGCCGAGGGCGCCACAATATCAATATCGTCAGCACCTACAGATTGGCGCCGCCACCATCTTCCTTCCGGTCTCTGTACATGCTTCTTCCCCCTGGCAAGGGCAATATGAATACGAGTGAGGCATCTTCCTTGTCAAAATGTGGAGCTTATATTGATGTTTGTTGGTATTCTTTACCATATCTTTATATACGACGACGGCAGGACATTAAGCCCTAATACCCATCCATCTCACTAAGATACACCAACTCACTTGCCGGTGTACTTGAGCGAGTAAATTCCCCGCTCAATGCTGTTCAGCAGGATGTTTCCGCTCGCAAAGTACGGGTACACACTCCAGCTACCCACAAACTCGACCTCTCCCCGATCTTGTCATCCTCGGGATGACAGTCGAAGAAGCCAACCTGCTTGAAGCCCGCGCCGGTAGGATCCTCGCTGACGGAGCTCACATCCACAATCCGGAGTCCACTTCCGTAGTTGGACTGGTACGAAAGCCCGTCAATCACATACTGGTTGTGGTCGATGGACCGCACAGGCGACTGGTACGAGCCGGTGTGCTTGGGGTTGGCCAGGTCGCTGACGTCGAAGATGTACGTGGTCGTGTGGCCGTTGGCGGCCTCGCCAGTGCCGTCGACCTCGTCCAGCTCGTCGTCCAGAAGGAGGTAGGCCATGTCGGCGGTCGCGATCCAGCCCTGGTGCGTGTAGGCGGCGCCGACGTAGGGCGTCTTGGAGATCTGGAGCGGCGACTCCTTGTCCGTGACGTCGACGATCGTCAGCGTGTCCTCGTTGTAGTTGAAGCAGATCTCGCGGTCGGTGTATTTCTTGTCGGGGCCGGCGTAGATGACGCATTGTGCTGGGTTCAATCGTGAGTGGTGTTTCTTAGTTACTGTTCTGAAGGAAACCTATGCTTACCGTCATGGACGTAGCCGTCCTCGTTCGCGCATCCAGGGGATGTCGGGTTCTCGGGGTCGGACACATCGACCATCCACAGGCCACCAGCGCAGGTGAGGTTCCTGCTCGTGCCGACAGCATAGATCATGTTCGTCTCCTCGTGGGCGACGATGTTGTGCGAGCTTCCGAAGCCACTGTACCAGCCGTCCAGCTCAGCGGTGGTGAAGGTCTTGGGTGCGTCGACATCCAGGAGCTGAAACAAGGTTAGTCTCGCTTCATTATTATTACACATCGCACGCAGGATGATATGTGTTGAGGTGACGCACCTTCTTCAGGTCAAAGATCTGCAGTCCATGACCAGGCGCCTCAGAGCCAATGTACACATAGTCCCCGATGACCTTCATATCGCGCCACACACTGGAGACCGTCTGGGTCGGCAGACGACCAACATACTCGAGGCTGCCATCCTTGAGAACCTCGACAAAGGCCGAGCCATCAGTCTGGCCGACGATACCGAACTCACGACCGTCGGCGGAGGTCCATCCTGCGGGGAGTTTCCATTAGCTGATGCAGTCCACACATTCCCGATCTATACACATACCCCAGACATCATTGCCCTCACGGGTGACACTGCCCAACGCCTGGTGACTCAAGAAAGCATTGAGGTCCACGTTGTCGCAGGAGTACTCGCCAGCCTTGCCCTTCTTGCACTTAACCTTTCCATGCTCTGGATACCGGTTCAACCGGAACAGACCATTCGCGCGTGCGCGTTGACGACTCTGCATCTTCAGATCCATCTGATGGGCCATGGTACGCTCTCCTTCGAAGGAGGCCGCGGCCAAACTGGCAAGCGCCAGAGAAGAAAGCAACGTCCACTTCATAGTGACTGTCACTTGACCACAAGTAGTACAACCGGGGGAAAGAAAGGAAAGGTAGATGAAGAAAGAGAGAAACAATGGCAATTCTGATCTTTCACCTCCTCTCGCTCTCTCACCCCCCTCCCCTTATATAGGAAATCTCTCTGCCTCCAATCACGCAAGAATCGGACCTCACCTCCTCCCCGGACTCCGGACAATAACCCGCCAAGCGACAGCCAAGAACAGCCAAGCAACCGGGCTCATTAACCTCCAGGAAAAGGCGTTGGGGAACCCGCCGATAGGGTGTCCCTCCATATGAGCCTGCGCATCGTGATAGTGACCCTGCCAGGTCGTGTCCATCCACAGGCGGCAGCGACATCCCCGCACCGACACAGGGTCGATAAGGTTCTTGGACGCAGGGAAAGGCTTCGCGCTCGTGCCTTGGCAGGAGGCACACTAGACCCTCGCTATCAGTCTTGGGTTACAGCGATAAGGAAGCGGCTTCATTGTAGAGTCTAGCTGGGTTCTTGGCTGGCCAACGGGGTTTGGCGCAATGTAACCCAGGCCTTGGTTCTGGCGCTGCACTTATCAGTGGACCGGTGCTAGATACCCTCGTTTCATTTTAACTCCTCTGGTAAGTGATTTGGAGTTTGCCATTGAGAGGGGAAGGGAGAGGGGTTGTTCTCGTGAGGAACAGGGAGGTGAAGTCGGCATTTCTCCCGAGGTCACTGCCAGTATGGAGTACAGTACGTACGGTGCAACTCGCAGGGCTCAGATGTATATCGTCAGGTCACTTCAGCAATCATTACTCTCATTGGGAATGTTGGATGACAAAAACACACGCTATTGTTCCGATTGACGCGATCAACAATCGCCAATCTTAACGCACAACTCCGTTAATGATCATCCTATTCCTGCAAAGATCCTTACGCCATTCAACAACCCGTCAGGAGAGCCGCATCGCCAGCCTCTCGATGAACGACTCGCCCCATTTCGCACTACAAGTAATGAATATCATTAGCAAGAACCACTCTTCCACCCTCCCACTCTCCACATACGAGGCGTCCTATAGAATGCCAAAAAATTGCCCCTGGACGACGATCAATCACAAGCAAATCCACTCACCTGGTATTCGTCTCAATGAACCCCCGTAGCCCTTCATACCGACGCTGCCGATCCGCATCGCTCATAGTCACAGCCGTGTAGATGGCATCCGCTAGCTGCGGGATATTCGCCGGATGAAAAGTAACACTCCCTCCTTCATGAAGGCCGCCGCGCCAGCAAACTCGGACAGCACCAGCACGCCAGGCCGCTCACCTTGGCAGGCAATATACTCGAACGAAACCAGATTCATCCCGTCCCGCGTCGAAGCCAGCAAACAAACATCCGCAACGGAATACAATGCAGCCAGTTCCGGGAACGCAACGGAGCGATGCATGTACACCAGCGGAGATCCGTCGGGGGTTGCTGCGGGTCCAGCCAAGCACTTAGCATTATTGTTCTTCTGTCTGCACGCAAGGACCTGCAGGGATGGCGAATGGCGTCCCGTCTTGGAGACAGGCTGCGTGAGGGGAAGGGGAGCAACGACCTACCATATTTCCCATTGATCCGGCCTGCAATCGTGCTGATTTCTGTTTCCAGCTCCTGATACTCTTTGACGTCTTCGCGGCTAGGCACGGCAACCTGGATCACGACTTTGTCTTGGAGCTCCGGATGCTGCTCGAGGAAGAGGTCGTATCCTTTGAGTTTCTGCGGCAGTCCCTTGATATGATCTAGTCGGTCCACGCCCAGAATGACCTTGACGCCTTTATATCGTTCTTGGAGCTCTTGTATGCGCCGACGGACGCCATCGGTTCGCAAAGCATCGGTAAACTTCTGCGGATCGATCCCAACAATAAACTTGTCCGTCTGGGTGACTCGGTCCCTGTATCGAATTTGCCCTGAAGCTTCGATATTTGCACCGCTGCTTGAGTCAGCAAAACATTCTAAATGTCCACAATGGCCCCATGTGCGATGAACTCACAGTGACCCGCAGAATCCTCAAAGTTATGCTTGTACTCTCCGTATGAAACCCAATCAGATCGCTCGCCAGCATGCCTTCCATCAGCTCGACTCGCACAGGAAGCGCACGCAGAAAGTCGCTCGCAGGGAATGGCGTATGCAGCGAAAATCCAATCGCACATAGCTTGTGGTTATCGAGTCGTTCGCGGAGGAACTTCGGCAGCAGCATCAGGTGTAATCGTGGACCCAGATCAGAGAGCCCGCGGTGACTTGCTCCGCGATCGTATCCGCAAAAACTCATTCACGCGTTTGTATGACTCCCATGGTTTCTCGTCGAAAGTCACTCCAGACTGGTAGTGGAGTATGGGCCAGAGGATTGAATCTGTGGGTTGATGAGTTCTCTGATGGATTGGTAATACAAACAAATGGAGGACGGACATACTTGAAAACTGATTGTAGTGCTCATGCGCTAACTCGTTGTCCAGAAATATCGGTACCGCGTTATACTCGGCCAGACTTTCCGATATCTGTTTCCGGTCCTCTTGATCTGGTGCCTCAATACCAGGCCATCCGAACCAGCGAAACGAGGTCGACTTGGTCAATCCCGACAACGAAGTCACCAAGCCTCCGCTGGAAACACACGTCTTAAAGGAGCCATCGACGCGTTGGATGGAAAGAGGAAGTCGGTTAGAAACGATGATAAGATCGCGCTTTGTTGCAGACATGTTCGACGCCGTCGTCTCCTTAGACCCGTCAATATGGAGTCAACAGGACTCTCGTGTACACTATCATAGTGTAAATATGGAGATTCTGACTGATGATAAGCTTCGGGTCTATATGTTTGGGAACCGATGTACCTGCATTGACAACTTACGTCAACGAAATCGTTCAGGTGAGTTGTTTAATCAGGGTCCGGCGTTCGTCCACCCAATTACACCGATGGCCTTGGGGGTAATATCATGCGATGTATGCCTTTTGGGCCCTGAATCCTCGCATGTTTGCTGGCTACCCCGTCATCACGACGGTCGTGGTGGACTGTGTGGCTCTCCCACGTCATCGAGTTATCATCGCCAAGCCGTGTTACAGGGGCGGTCGCTGTTTCCAGCCAGCATCTAGCCAACAGATTCGGGATTTGATGCCCATTATGCAGTATATACAGTTGTAAAAAAGTCAAAACTCCACAGAGCCACCTCATGCAAATAAATCACAGAACACCTGACAACCAAATACCCACTAGGGTTGCTGAATATCCAAGGAAACGAAACGACGCCATATTCCACCCGCTTATGCGACCCAGTCCAGTGTCATTTTATCAAGAAAAGAATCCTTTGCATCATAAGAGTGTTCGACTGCGTTTGATGGGACTGGGTGTGCGCAAATGCCTCTGACGATCCCGGCTCCGTTCCCCGCAAAGTCGATGGTTTGCGAATGTTCCAGCATCAAAGGTGCATCCTGCTTGGAATCGAGCTCCGGCGCATGATTTTGGTAACCATATCCGGGAGTTTGCGAATAAGACATCGGCGCAGAGGCAATCGACGGCTGGTGCTGGCCAGACGGTTGTCGGTGGTAGTTGGGCGCTGGGGGAGCATAGTCATGCTGGTTGTAGCGGTTTCTAAACGACCGGAAGGACCAGTTGCTCACAACCGTGACCGTAGATATCGTAGCAAGGAAGAATGCCTGCATAACGTTAGCTTGGGAAAGGTACAGATGAGATTGAGAAACGCACGATTGCCTTCCAGCTAATAGGATCGATGAAGCTGTTGATGATGATTGCCATTGTATGCGCAGACACTTTCGCGCGGCCAACCTTGGCGGGGTCACGGTTCATGCAACGCTCCCAGTTCTCACACACCGTCTCCAAAGCGGGAAGTCGGTCGCCTCCGCCGCACTTGTTATCAACATAGCTCTTCGCACAAACCGCCATCTCCGCTAGGATAGTATCGGAAACTTCCTCCGCTGCTTGTTCAAACTCCGCGCGTATAGCCGAAACAAACCCGAACACCACGTAGACAGCGAGAGAGAACAGCGACAGGTTCACCACCAGCTGCGCCCACCAGGAGAGGATGCTGGGCACGTTCGGGTGTGCCTCCAGGAGCGTGAAGAAGTCTGAGAATGAGGATATCCTTGACTGACTCTCCTGTCCCTGAGCATCCCCTGACTTCTTGTTGACCGCCATTTTCTCGCTGCTGCTCGGCCGATCGCTATCCTCATCATCACTATCCCTCTGGATCTGCTGCCCCAGTGCTTTATCCCGTCGTCGTCGCTTCTGCACACGTCTCGCCAGTGCGTTGGAGTAGTGGTTCATTCGAGGGATTTCCCCGCGTCCGGGACTCGGCGCAAACCGACCGTACATATTGAAGAGTGAATTTCGATGACCCGCCTTGCTCGGTGGTTCCGGAGTCTCCTCGTTGTCAGCAGCGTTTTCCGGTGATGTTTCGGCGCCTGATGAGAAGTCGACTTCAAACTTGCGCGGTGTCATGAAGGCAGACTGGCCAAACATCGATTTCGGAGTTCGTGGGGGTGCTTGGGATTGGGTTTGGGAGAAGAGGAAGGGTTGCGAGTTGGGTTCACGTAGGGCGGGCATCTGTTTCTTTTGAGGTGAATCGAAGAGGCTATGCGGACCTGTTATCAGTCAGAATTTGCCTATACCGCTGACGACTCTCTGTCTCCTGAGCAAGGGATGCGCACGCTTTTTTTGATTGTCCTGTTGCATGCTCAGCTGGTAGAAGGTGAACTAGCATCACCAGGGGCCCTGGTCTGCCATTCAAAGTCCATAGGACTCTCGGCGGAGCGCTTATCCATCGCGAGTGATGGAGAGAGATTCGAGGGCGGGTGGAAAAGGATAGATGGAGGGGAAAGACGATGGTGGTGATGCACGACATGCGTCCGGGGCAAGACAGCGGATCGGAGGTCGGACTTTTCAGACCTTTCCCGATCGGGTGGTTAGTAAACAAGGAGCCCTAGGCAACGCACCCGCCGAATGAGGCATTCACATGCACCACAACCCACGCGTGTCAACCATGGACTACATACGGAGTAGGACCTTACCTCAGTCTTTAGGTTTGGATTTGATTGAATATGGTTATACACAAATGGCTAGGTAAGTGATGCACCGATCGAATGTCCATTTCGGATTACCGATAGAGATGCGTCATTTTTGGATTATATATTTTCTATATTTTCATGTCAAGTCATTGTGCAGATGGAAGGTGCTACTCAATACTCTGATAAGGCCAAAGCTTCGCGAACAACTCGTGCTCATCGCCATCCTTAGCCAGCCCAATGAAGATATCCTTAAACTTGAGGTAGTTCTCCCGAGCAATCTCATAATCCTTCCGGTCAACCATGCCATCCACAGGAAGAACGGCCTGATCCCTGAACAGCTTGTGCATCTGCCCGACTCCATCCATACTCTCCTGCTCTTTGGCATGGAGCTCGATGTCCTTGCTGCCGAAAGAAATTGGACATGGTGTTTCAGAACTAGGGAAAAGATGTCCCCAGCTTACAGCAAGTGACATAAGTGCTTCACGAAGAAAGAAGAGAATCCCGGTTCTCCCATACGCCAGTCACCAGCCAGACGGGTTTCCGAATGGCCTGAACATCAGGTTGCTGTAGGACAGCCCAATGGTGAGGCGCGCGTTTGTAGACTTGGGCTTCGTAATATTTGTGCATCGTCTCGCTCTCCAGTTCATCATCGATATGTTTCTGCTATCATCATTCAACGTTTCGAAATTATCAGGCCGTTGTGGTAACCCAGCCTTCTCGAACATGCCCAGAATGTTTGAACATCTTCGGAACGTCGCTTTGATAGTACAGCGGGGCCACACTGGCCGATTGCCAATCGACAATGCTTGTGATTTCGCAGGTTTCTGGATCTACAAAGACATTGTCTAACTGCAGGTCAGGGTGCCATAGAACATTGGATGAAGCCGCTTCGTCATTTGACGAGGGCACCAGATAAGGGGCCACGATGCCTGGTGTACCGATGTAGATCTTCTTCGGATATGTTGGTTACTATGTTCTAGCATTAGCCCGTCACCTGATTAGAGGCTTGCACAAGTAAGGTACCTGTGCCATCTGCTTTCTCTGCACAGAGCTCAGGGAACACATGTTTGGGAGAACATTCACCAAGGACTCTCGTGGCGTGGAAAAATCGATTCAATTGACGAGTAGTTACGTTGAATTTCATAACACATCTGCGGTGTGAACATCGTTCAGCATCGCAGCTGGCTTGTTGATATGCAAAGAAGGGGCTTTGGTGGAGACGGCAGAAGGCTTATCGGCTGACAGATAGAGTTCGATAAAGCTTATGGCACGTGCCCTCCAAGGCAGTCACCCCAACGGTCAACCTCCAGGCTGCACCGTGGACCACCATCGTGACAAGAAGCCATCGAGAATCAAACATCACACAAGAAAGGAATAATCAAGCAGCAACATGGTGGCGATATCCGATATTCGAACACAGATTGCCACAGTGAAAAACTCGGTCCTGGCCTTGTTGCCGTGTTCGGTACGTGCCAGCTCAACCGTATCTTCTGGAGGGATTAACAGGACGCGATTGTCTATCCGACTTTCTGACAAGAAGCCGAACTAACGGGTGATATCAATCCTAGTTGGTGGAACCAGCGGTATTGGTCTATCAACTGCCCGAGAGTTCACACGCTATGCCACGGCTCCACACATTTACCTCATCGGGCGGAGTGAAGCCCAGGCATCTGAATTCATTTCTGAGCTGCACACCCTCAACGAATCTGCAAAAGTTGATTTTATCAAAAGTGATGTTTCATTGCTGAAGAACGTTGACACGGCATGTGAAGAAATTCGTCAAAAGGAGTCAAAGGTGAATTTGCTCTTTTTGAGCGCGGGCGTGATGACTACAGCAGGGAGGACTGGTAGGCGGTTCCATCATCAGGTCTTATCTGCTCTGCTGATAAGTGCAACCAGAAACAAACGAAGGCCTGGATCGAAAGCTCAGTCTACATTATTACTCTCGCATGCGATTCATTCAGAATTTACTGCCAGCATTGACCAGGCGGCATCATCAGGCGGACTTGCTCGCGTCGTCTCCGTGTTTAGCCAAGCACTGAGGGAAAGCTTGTCGGAAATGACCTCGATCTTCAACATCATTACAGTATTTCTAACGCAGCTGCTCACGCTACCACCATGAATTTCCTGGCCATGATCCACCTGGCCGCTGCCCACCCAAGCATCAGCTGGATTCATAGCCGGCCCGGCGGTGTGCAGACTAACCTGACGCGAGATTTCAACCCAGTTGTCAATTGTATGGTCAGCGGGGCACTTGCGCTACTCACACCCGTACACTCGTCGATTGGCATTATCCCGGTAAAGGAATCTGGCGAGAGACATGTCTATGCTGCTACGAGCCCTCTGTTTGCACCGCGTGACAACATGTCGAAACCCTGGGTGCCGACGGCGAGAAGGGCAGTGGAGCATATCGTGTGCATTATGATAGCTCGCCTGTCGAGGCGAAGCTGCCGTTGATCAAGGAATATGTGAAAGAAGGCATGGATAAGAAAGTGTGGGAACACACAGTGGAAATGTTCAACAAAGCGACGACCAATAAGTGAGGTTACCCACTCAGAATCTGGGACACTCGAAACATGTACGATATGACAACTAATACTCACCTCTCGGATTTGGTTCAAACAATTGGTCTTTATGTCCCCCTTTTTCGCGACCATGCGCACTCATCAAATACCCTTGTTGCTCCCATACTTGAAGAGCCTTGATATGTAGCTTAAGCTGCTCTTCCAGTGCTGGAGCTGGCCCAAGTTTGCCACGTCGGCGCCGAGATTCAAGAGTCTCTGTCATCGAAGCATCGTGGGTGCAACAAGAGGCGCAGTCAAGATCGGGACTACATTTCCCTTTCATCTCATATGTGCGGTACTCTGCATTCACCCAGCCGGTTGCTGACCCGCGGATCTCTATTAGCTTTCAACCTGTGGCAACTGAACGCTAGACATACCTTCTTCGACATAGCTGTCTTCCCAATCTTCTGTAAGAAAATGCAAAAATGCACCATGGCTAACCACAACAATCTCTTTCTCTCGTCTCATACTAAGCCATTGTCTAACAGCCCGAGCGCGCTCTCTTGTAGCTTCGATCGTGGGTTTGTACCTGCCTTCCTACGAGGATCAACACGCTCGGTCAGTTTATTTGTCTCAGGCCGGATACACGACTCATATTTCAACCTCACGACCGGCAATGGAGGAAGTGGGCCTACCTTGCTGTTCCACATATCGTCGACATTGCTGTAGTCAATTGAAGCCCTGTACTAGTCATTTTTGCCTCCAGACTCCCAACATCGCACCCGATGTCACACGGGAAATCGCTGACCTCTTGAAGATCAGGAAGGAGGACTAATTTTCGATTCGGCTGCGATTGTAGTGCAGGGTGAAACCCTTCTATCGCGGAATGTATGGCACGGCATAGAGGAGACGAGACGACGAGTTCGATATTTGGATGGAAGGGAAAGTCATTTCGAAGCTGCCGACACTGATCCCTGCCTCTGTCTGTCAAGGCAGGATCAATGAGAGACCAAAACTCTTGACCGAGATTATGTAGGCCCTGTGTTTCCAATCAACCAAGTCTCACATCATCGAGTGCGCGAGATATTGTTGATGAAGCCGCACCTCCGCATGTCTGACAGATGGACTCTTGGGGTCATTTCGTCTCGAGGGGTTGTGAAGATGTGATGTGATGTCGTTGAGTGTTGAGCGGGGGTGTAGTATAATGCTGCTGGTGAGATCCTAAGGCAGCCTTCGCGGGGCACTTGAATCATGGCGGATTACCCCATCGGAGATGAAGAACCGGTTGAAGCGAATCGGAATCCTGACATCGGCTGCAGACAGCCCAATGACAGCGGCCGGTTGACGAGGCACGCCCCACTGGAACGCTTATTTTGTCGTCTTGGCTCCCTGTTTGGGTTTAGCGGACGGGTCCCCTGTCCGGGGCCTCAGGCGCACCAATGACATGGCCAGCGACATACTCCGTTCTGCCTTCGAGCACTCTGCATACGGTCCATCATTACCACCCTGATGGCATCGAGTGGGATAAGCGAGCCTGCTCGGGGTATGCGGAAGTATTTCAAAAAATTTCCCCCTCTTCACCGTCTTAGCTGCCTCTTTCGACCAGGCCAATCCTCACTCGCCAGCCCGTCTCATGCCACATTCTTCCATCGCACCTTTTTGTCCTCGTGGCGCCACAGCACCTGCAGCCCTTTAATGCGAACTCCCGGTACAAACGAAGCCCTCCGATTGCACCGCCCTTCCACCCGATCGCGGAACCCTCTCCCGGAATAGCGAGCCCTGGACAGACACCATGACGGAACAACAATTGGACAAGCCCCATGCAGATTCCAACCTAGAATCTTTAGGATACCGCCCGGAACTGTCACGGAACCGATCGACATGGCAGGTAGTATTCATGTGCTTTATCCTAGCCTCCGTCCCGTACGGCTGTCCACAACCATGATGTACCAATGGCCGGTGGCGGCTCCGCCAACATGGTCTGGGGCTGGGTCCTTATCTCTCTGATCATGTTGTGCGTGACAAGTTCACTGGCCGAAATCACTTCGGTCTATCCAACGGCTGGAGGGGTCTATTATCAGACCTTCGTTCTTTCACCCTCGTGGTGTAGGCGTGTGACATCGTGGATCTGTGGCTGGGCGTACGTGGCAGGAAATATTACAATCACCTTGCAGTCAACTTTGCGACAGCGCTATTCTTGATCGAGGCCTTGAACGTATTCGAATCTTCTGGTGTTGGTATTACTGAGAACTTCCAGACTTATCAGACTTACCTTATCTTCCTTGGGATAACCTTACTGTGTCATGCTATCCCAGCATTTGGGAACAAGTGGCTGGTTCACTTGGAGGTATGAAAGGCCTCTGATGTTACGAGTATATTACGATACCGCTATATCTGACACTTTACAAACCTATAGACATTTGCCATTTTCTGGACCCTCGTAGGAGTTACCGCTCTTGTGATCACGATACTGGTCGTTGCAGCCCATGGCAGACGCTCCGCAGAATGGGTCTTCACGGATTCGAGCCCCAATCCGGCTGGCCGGATGGGTGGTCTTTCTGTATTGGACTTCTTCAAGCAGCCTATGCCCTCTCAGCTTCGGGAATGGTGACCTCGTACGTGTTTCTATTCCTTTTCTAATCACATTTGAACAAGCACACATATTAATGTTCAATGTTCAATGGCACAGAATGTGTGAAGAGGTCTACCAACCCGCTACTCAGGTCCCTAAGGCACTTGTTGGTGGTGTCATTGTCAATTTCCTTGCCGGACTGTTCCTTCTGATCCCGATCTCCTTCGTGCTCCCCGACATTGCGATGCTTGCAAACCTCGCCAGTGGACAGCCTGTTCCCACGATCATCAAGTCAGCCACAGGAAACTCCGCCGGAGCCTTCTGTCTCCTCATCCCCTTGCTGGCCCTCGGCATTATCTGCGGTGTGGGCTGTGTCACAGCCACATCTCGCTGCACTTGGGCGTTCGCTCGTGATGGCGCTATCCCCGGCGCCAAATTGTTCAGACAGGTCAACACGCAGCTCGGAATCCCGCTTAATGCCATGATGCTGGGAATGGTCATTGAGATCCTCCTCGGTCTTATCTACTTTGGCTCTACCGCAGCATTCAATGCATTCTCCGGCGTGGGTGTGATCTTCCTGACGATGAGCTACGCCTGCCCTGTTGCAGTGTCCTTGGCTTGCGTCGTCGCAAGACGTAATGCACGCTAGGTTCAATCTCGGTCGACTGGGTGTCTTCTGCAATGTGGTTTGTCTCGGTGAGTGATTTTCCCCCTTGCTTTGTCACGTATATTGGTCTGTAACATTTGGTCTAATCATATGATGATTTCAGCGTGGACGCTCTTGGCAATTCCCTTATTCTGTATGCCGACGTTCAGTACAGTCACGCTGGAAAGTATGAACTATGCATCTGTCGTCTTTGTTGGATTCATGGCTGTTTCTGCGGTTTGGTATTGGGCGTGGGGGTATCATAACTACGCTGGTCCCCCTACCGAAGGGGTTGAAATTGCGGCAGAGAATATAGGTGAGGCGCATGTGACGGACAAGACTGCAAAGGCATTTTGAGCAGTTCTTCCTGTAAGAGTAAGAGATTTCTAGAATAAACTTGCAATTTTTTTATTGACCTCGTGCCTGCTGAATACTGCCTCCTGCGAGATGTATTGTGTCTGGCCATCCAGGAGGAGATCTGAGAGTTTCTATGTGGAGCCAATCAGCCATGTCCGCGCTCAGATGGAATCTATTTGTTGAATGCCACAGCTGTATGCCCTCAGGTGTATAGAATTTGCCAGAAGATCGTGAAGGGTAGACTCACCAGCGGCGAAGTGGGTTCAAACCTCAGTCGATCCGAAAGTGTTACCGTCTGGGGAACTAACCATCGTATGAGATTTGCCTGTGCAAACGTCGTCAAACGCCAGGATGGTTAAATGCAAATGAAAGCCCTACGATACTGTACAGAGGCAATCCACGAGCGCCCGGGAGTGTTCACCAGTTGAGATACCGATGGTAACTCCACGGACCTGGACCCAAACGCAGAGCACTGGCCTAGTCCAGAACGATTGCAACCAATCGGGAAACACACAGAACGAATATTCTCATGATGATTCTAGAAGAGCTTCAGAGACGGCTCAAAGCCCAACATGGTCACCGAGAGTAGGCCGGCCTCATCCTGTGGTCAAACAGGCGCACACACCAAGCCATACGCCCCAGCGCCACGCTACCGAGGATGACAAGCAATACTTGGCCAAGCATAGTAGTCCGAACACCGCAGTCACAAAGGCAAGGGACGCATCACCTGATCCCCCGGCTGATTCCACGGAATAAGTGGAGAGAGTGTGAACATGACAGAAGCTTAATAGCCGATCAGATTGAAGAGCCCTTCCAGAAAGAACGACTTGCTCTGTCCCAAGTAGAATCGTCTGGGGTCGTTAGAGGTCAGGCTCTCACCAATACCTAGTTTGGTTGACGCCCACGTCTGATCACATAGTTGCGTCAAGAAGGGGCCCCAACGTTATGGCATGCACTTCCTGCCAATAACGAAGAGACACCGGCGCATCCGAGGTGGGGGCGGCATTTGTCCCTTGCACGCCGGACCAACCAGGAAGAGTGGGCAACATAGAGGTTATTTGAACAAAACAAATCTCCCACAATCTCTCTGGTTGCGCTCAGGATCCGCTGTCATCTGGTCTTCAGCCGCAGCTCTAGTAAATATATTTTGGTTTATGTCCGTCGTGCGCTTCGCAATGTGTGTCTGAATATTATAACGGCGCGTTTTCCTGGTGCAGAGCGCAAGTGATGTAAGGTTCGACAAAGGCTTTTTCTAGAAGTCAAACAAGCTATGCACAGCGACGAACGTGGGTAATCAATTCTATCCTGGTCCCTGTCCAATCTCTTTTAAATTTTCCGATCAGGATTCAGGAACTTTGATGATCTTTGGCTCTGACACACACTGCAGACTGATCACCGTGTGGCAAGGCTCTAGGTTATTTACCCCACAATAACGGAAGCCTGATCTGGGATGCAGTACCCAGAACCGTGGTAGAGTCGGCAAAAAGGGAAGATGTGGAGTCTGAGCTATATTTTCTACCTGTCTTCTGTACTCGGACGTCATAGGTTATACCTAGAGGCGTTTGACATTGAGTATTAGACATCCTACATCGAGACTCATAAACACTCACTGTGGCGACAAAGAGTTCATATTTCCATGAAGCTATGTGTTCTGAATTCTGTGTAAAGCCAACTGCTATTCTTGGAATAGACCTTACCATAATGACATATTAGGCCTGTGTTCTCCACAGACGACAGTGGCAATCTTTTGCGAGGCTCTAGGTTGTGAAAACCTGATATAGGCTTGCACTACAAAATAGGCCAATGCTAGCATTATTCAATAATGTGCTTCTTTTTTTCAGCTCCTACTTGTTCTGGGGCTTTCGAAAGCCTGGCCCATACTCTAGGCAGATCTCTCTGTGGCTACGCGGCTTTTAGGCTGTCTACACCGGGATAGTAAAACCTGATGTAGGAACAGTGGCCAGTATTCACGCTAAACTGCTTGCAAGGTAAACCATTTCAACATGTGGCTGTTTTGAGTTTTGCTATATTCTTGTATACACAGTGCGCTAATTATCGTATGGCCACGAGACTTTGGGCTGTTTACTCCGTGACATTGAAACCTGATATAGGAAGGTATGAAGCTGAGTACAGTAACAGATGACGACAAAGATTTGCTAGGCTCCTGTCCTTTAGCTCTTTTAGCACAGAGGGAGTCATTTGGATGTAGGGTATATAAGTTACGGGTGTTTCGGTGGACTGGCAGGTCTTGCTATCATTACTATTCCAATCTTCTCAATCATACTCTATTCCGGATACCCAACTATTCATTTTTACATATCGATATCTTGAGCATCTGGAAGTATGGAGGCAATCCTCGTCCATCAAGCCAACTCATCCCCAACGCAACGGCGGTAGTGGATGATACCCGCACCGTCAGTTATCAGGAACTCATCGTAAGAGCTGTTGTCCTGGCCGACATCTTGGAAAAACATTGCCTCGAACCTGAAAAGCCTGTTTGTATTGTAGCCCATCCAGGGCTCGCACAGATCCTGGCCCAAATTGCTGTCTTGCGCGCTGGAGGAACATGTGCTTCTTGTTGATCCGGCCGCACCTGCAGACCGTTTGAAAGAATACTTGAGGATCTGTCGACAACGCTGGTGATTACTAGCAAATACTTGAAACTGTTTCGCCTCAGATTTGACTATTGTGCCCATTGAAGCGGCGCTAGACGCGCAAATCAATATCGACAAGAATCAGGAGATCTCTGTGCGCGCCAACAGTCCGGAAACCCACCGAAGCCATATCGTGTTCACGTCTGGGTCTACCGGTCGTCCTAAACCCATCCAAATGCTGAGCAGTAGTATCCTTCACGCGGTGAAACACCTACCTACCGGGCCCCTCAATTCAGCTGACCGGGACTACTATGCTTAATCCCGGGTTTGACCTCGCTCTACTTGAAATCTGGAAACCGCTCTTGGAGGTGCAACAAGTGTCAGGGTTCTGACCATTACGCAACGATCCATTTGCGCTGCTGGACTTTGTGAAGCGCAATGGGATCACGTTCATGATTGTACCCACTGCCCTATTTGAGGTTGATTGCACTGACCGCGCCAACGGCGTTCTGTGGATGCGGCATGTCATTGTTGGTGGCGAGGCTGTCAGCTGCAGTGCGATGCGCAGTGTCCTCGAAGTTTCTCCGCCAGTGAACCTGTGGAACGGATGGCCCTGCCGAGGCAACTATCTTTGCCACGATGGCTCGAATTGATCATCAGGACGTCCAACATCGCGTATTAGCATCGGCAAATCCTTCGGGGATACGGAAGTCTATCTCCTCAACGACGTTCAACAACCTATCAACGAGCCCGGGTTGACCGAGAAATTTGCATTGCTGGGCCTCAGGTATCACCTGGTTATCTGAACCGACCAGAAGAAGACAACGTTTCATTTCGGTGGAGCTGACTGCGGGAGTGCTTCAGCTGCTACACGCATCCGACTGTACCGTACTGGAGACCTCGCACAGTGGCGTGACAAGGCAGGAGGATCTTTGGACTACATCGGCCGGGCAGATGATCAGATTAAGATCTCAGGCTACCGCGTGGAGCTCGGGGATTTTCGCGTGTCATGGAGGAACATCCACATGTCCAACTCATGTGTGGTCAACTATCGCCAGGAGACGGAAGTGCAATATCTGGAAGCATATGTCATACCCGCCGACGGATCGATCTCGACACGAAGAGCTGATCGATTGGACAAAGAAGAAGTTGCCCACATACATGGTTCAAGGAGGGTCTCCAAGAAGCGAACGTTTCCACTCACCTCGAATGGAAAGGTTTATCGTGAAGCTCTTGCATTGGCCAATCGTGACCACAACTCAACCACTATGTCTGATGTCAATGGCGAGACCAATGGAAAGACTCCGGATGAAGTCAACGGGGACACCGGAGATATGACTGCATGGCTGACTTCAATCCTCCGTCCAATGATCCCTTCATGGAACGAAGACCTCTCGGCCAACTTCTTCTCCCTCGGGCTGAGCTCCCTTCAGACAGCCCAATTCATCGGCCGTATCAGACGTGATAAAGGCAAGATGGTGACACTCAGTCAGCTTTACAGTCACCCAACAACAAGAAGCCTCGCGGAATTCCTGACTGCTCCCCATGTTGAGACCAATCCGGACCCCTTGGGCATTGAGCGGTGGAAGCATGATTTGCAGAGTCTGGATGATCCTAGCTTGGTTCCCGATTGGCAGGACCCTGATGAAGGTCGCGTATTCCTCACTGGAGCCACTGGCTTCTTGGGTGCGCATATCCTGCAGCAACTCTTGTGCTTGCCCACAGTGAAGCAGGTCGCTTGTCTAGCGCGTGGTCAAGCTGGGCTCGATCCTCGCGCTCGAATCCAGCAAACCCTCAAAAAGTACAATCTATGGGACAGTCTACTGGACAAAACTGAGAAGATCATTGTCATGGAGGGCGACCTGGCCGATGCCAACCTGGGTCTTGGGGAGAAACAGTTCAGCTATCTCACGAACTGGGCAAGTGTGATCTTCCACGTTGGTGCGCGTGTCAATTGGTGCGAGCCCTACGAGACCCATTATGCGCCTAATGTTGTCGGTACAAGAAACATCATCCGTGCTGCAACATTGGGTCGCCGAAAGACGCTGCACTACGTCTCGTCCATTGACGTATGGAGCGTCAGTGGATTCATCAACAACGTGTATCGGGTGTATGAAGACGAGCCCCTGATGCCGCATATGAATGCCGCCCCGTATGACACAGGATACTCTGCCAGCCAACTTGTTGCTGAGGAACTGCTTCAGCGGGCGCGAGCCCGCGGATTGCCTGCGACGATCTATCGGCCGGGATTCATCATCGGCCACAGTAAGAATGCCATCTCCAACGCGAACGACTACTTCTCCCGCTTGATCATGGGTTCTATTCAGATAGGGTACTTCCCAGATCTTTCTACGCAGTACCTGGAGTATGTCACTGTTGACTATGTCACTTCGGCCATTTTGCACATTGCATCTGACATGAACAATCTGGGCCGAGCATATCACATTGTGCCTCTGAACCGGTCCCAGTCAGTCAATTACAACCAAATCCACCATATGCTCCAGAATCTGGGTTATCGCGTCGAGAAAATCCCCTACCAACTGGGTGAGTAAGGTCCGTGAGTCACCAGGGACTGCTCTAGAAGCGATGATGCCATTGCTAGAGGAGCCGGTCTACGAACACATGACTAGGCTGGAAACTAGCAAGAACACGCCTATATACGACCCCGGAAACACACGAGTCGCCCTCAACAGCCGACCGGATATCGAATATACTGCTCTGAACTCAAACCTGTTGCAACAATTTATCAAGAACTGGGTCAGCCGAGGAGAATTCACTCTCGAGTGATCGCGGCGAGGAAGCTGGAGGAGCAAAATGTAGAAGAGAACAAGATGTATTCGATTGGCTTCCTGTCAAAAGCGAGAAACTGAGTGGAGAACATGCTAAGGTTCAGGCGGATATTTTCTTCCTGCTAAATACGTGTAAGGAGGTATATCTCGTCAAATATAACGGATTCTATGATCAGTGTTTGGCTCCTATTTGTACTTTACTTAATTCCTTGAATATATCCGTATCCTGTCACTGATCAAGGATAAGGGTACTCTTGATCTTTGCATAGATTTTTATGCCCAGCTATCATTGCTTGGCGTTGGAGTTCCGGTGGTCATATAATGGGTTTCTTTCACGAGTCATGAGCAATTCTTCAAACCTCTTATCTATCCAGCATCAGGCCATCAGCTGATGGGTCCAAGACTCAAGCAAAACACCGAGAGGGCCTGAAGGCGACAAATCAATTTGAGCAACACCCCTATCTACGTGATCTACGAGTTGTCTTCTCTGGCAAAATGTATACTTAATGAATGGAAAGCCTTCGCGTCTCATGAACAGTCAGGCTGAAAACAGCAGTAAAGCAATAACCAATCAGCCCAAACACAACGCATCAACTAGACAACATCACAACGTCTTATCATAACAGTCAATGCCATCAACCACACGCAGTGCATGAATCACGCCTTGCCAGGGCAGACAGCACCTCCATCGTATCCACCAGAGCACTTCTTGCCGTCTCCACCACCATGGCTCGCAAGGCACTGCCGACGAGATCAGTATCTAGCTTCCACGGGGGGTATCCTAGAAGTAAGCATGTATCTTACGCTGGTATCATGCCCACAATCGCTATAGAACCCGTCAGCATGATACATACATCGAGTCCGGGATAAGAGATGCACTTACTAGTTGATGAGGCCGGTCTTGCACGAGGAGCCATTACAGGACTAACGGAGGAACTGTTAGAGCAAAAACACCATCATGGGAAAATTGCATATCATACACCGCAGTTAATAGCACTGTCGCAGGTGTTCGACGGGGGAGAGCCAGGGCAACAGCCGAGGTAGCCACCAGGGCAAAGAGGAACTTGGTGAGCTGCATTTTGGTTGTTGGATTTAGAATGAGAATTCAGTCGACAGAAGGATGCTTGAGGAATTGCCTTGTGTGATTGTACAGGCTGAACTGGCGAGGACTGTCCTTTTATAGCCCGATTTAGCCCCCAATAGTCACCCAGACCAACTTCCGCTGAACTGGGTGTTCTCTATCAGCCTTGGTCTAGATGTTTGGCCTCATTGGGCTTCATACGAGACTATACAAAGGCTTAGTCTAAGGAGGCTATGAGAGCTCCACTGCATGCCGGAAATACTGAACGATCCCAGAAAAGTTGGCCGGTAGGTCCCCACGCAACGATCTTTTACCTAAATATGAGAGCATTCATAGCTTGAGTGGGTTACTCTGCTTCACCTCAACGCGCATTCTTTACCTTAACGCGCAACTTTCTACCTCAACGCAATTTTTGAAGCGATTAATTTACCATCTACCATCACTATCATAATTCCTATTCGGAAATCTAGGATTGTTCTAAGGCCTGCGAAGCCGCTAATTGCATTAAAAAAACCGAATATTTGCGCGTTATCGCGGAAAGTTATATCTTTTATTCTCGGCTTCGGGCAGATGATAAAGAACTAGCTAGTTAACTTTACAATAATTCACAGCTCTTATATAATATTAAAAGCCGCAATTTACTAAAAAAAAAAAAAACATTCGAAAGTCTTCGAGAAAACGGGCGATCAGATATAAAAGATATAAATAACTATACTCAATATCGGAGCAAGGAAGACAGCCGAGTTTTTAGGAGTTAAAAAGAGAGTAAGGCTACACGGACCCTCACTCCCGTAAGGTACGGCAGGGAAACGACAACAACAACACTCTCCACGCGAGGTAACAATGCGATATCAACACGATCATAGTATACTAAACACATACTATCAAACAGGTACTAAATGATACACGCAGAATTCGCCACCCACTCCGCCAGTCTGGTCCCGTAAAACCGACAAACAAAACAAAGAGGGAAATCTAGCCCAACTCCATCCCTAACCCGCAGGTTGACACGATCAAACAGGAATCAAACGCCAGAAACGAAGCCTATACCAGAGAAGGATACAAGGATAGCAGACACGCAAAGACTCAAACTCATCACAGCCGTCCGTGGTCGACCAGCTCAAAGTCATCATCCGCCAGGTACCCGTAACCCAGGGCCTTCTCCGACTCCGGCGTCACAATCTCGTACTCCTTGACGAGCTTCTCGGTCTCGCGAACCTCGAACCGCTCGACCGCCTTGTTGATCGCGTCGGATAGGATCGTCCTGCCCGGATACCTCATACGGCTCGAGCGAGTCTTCCCGCTCCCCGTGCTGGGTTGCCGAGGCGGCCACGACCTGCTGCGCGGCAGCAGGGTCGTCGACTTCCTCGCCCGAAGAGGTATCTGAGGATCCCCCGTCAAGTGCCTCGCGGATATCGTGACGGAGGGTCGTCTTGGCGTCCGTGGAGAGCTGGTTTGCCCTGGACTTGTGGTCGTGTTGGAGGACCCGGGTGAACCTGATGCGCGTTAGTCGTGCGCGGGTGCGGTCGGTCGCCTCAGCAGGAGAAGGCAACAGAGCATCACATACCTGATGGAGTGCAGCCGGGGAACCGGACGGGTCAGAGGAGCTGCTCCCTGGAACGCGGGGGCAACGTGACCGCCGGGTCTGCCGCCGTGCGCCCATTTGGCCTTCTTATCGTGAGCGCGCTTGGCTGCGGTGCCAGCCTGGCGCAGGTCGCTGGAATCGGACATGTCGAGCATATGGATGCGTGTGTAGGCGTATATACGTAAGGAAGACAGGAGATGTGCTGTGGAGAAGGTCTGGTTGTGGTTCTGATGCTGGGCCGCCACCGGCTGCGGAGATCCGAAGGGGCGAGCGGATATAGATAAGAAAGAGACCGCAACAGAGTGGAGAGGAGTGAACGGATAAGGAATGACAGGGACCAGAGTCTGGAACCTGAGTTCTTTAAACCGAACGCTCTTTGTCTGAGTCACCCACGATCCACCCGGATCTCGTCATCAACCAAGACAGACGTCGGGGTTGCTCAGACCCGGACTAGACCTCCAGGCAAACAACACGAGCGAGTCGTTTCTCAGCCTGGCTTTCCGGAGAGGAGCAGAATCTGGCTGACTGCAGGCGGGGAAGAGACCAGAGACCAAGAAGGCAGTCGGACGTCTACGCAGACCCAGATCTGGGGCGACGCGGTGATATCGCATCTCGCTGCGGCACATGCACCGCAGCAACCGCACGAGGCCCGGGCGAGAGGGCGATGCTGATTACCCTCCCGAGCAGGGTCACGCAGAGGAGACAGCATCCTCTGATGGGTCTGTCTGGCTTATCGTGGGCTGGCGTTATCATCCTATTCAACCTCATTCCTGCCCCTGGGATGACGCCAGACCCGGAGGTCAGGGCGCGCCACTAGCGAACCATGGATCTCCTCGTTTTCGTCCAGGGCCGAGGGAACTCGATACGGGCGATAACAGATCTGATCCACTGCTCCTGGCACGTTGCAGGCCATAGCCACTAGCTGGTTCTCCCCGCATGCACATCGGTACGCGTACGGAGTATGTACATTCGAGCACACCGTGGGACACGACAGGTGGGGAACAGTCTCTGGTATGTCCCTCATACGATGATGTACGGGTACCCGGGGATCCCACCCTCCAGAGTCTCGGAAATTAGGACCTTGGATGACAACCTCGTGGTGGTTGAGTCACTGGCCCCTTGATGACGCCAAACGCGCTTTGCAGCTGAATGATGACTCGGGCGGATGACTCGGCGCCGATCAGCAGCAAGTCATCCCCGTGGCTGGGCAATGCAGGATCGGGGACATCACATCCTGGTCCTCTGCCTTATGCCTACACCATCACGGCGCTATATAGACAGCCTGCACCGAAGCATGTTCATTACGGACTAACTGGCCGATAGCCGAGGCCGACAACGGTCACATCACCGTGTGTCCCCGTAGTAACCGTCCACTCCGCACTTTATGATAGGCGACAAGAAAATAACCCAAGTCATCAATCGCCGATTCTCTGGCTTGATGTGGATAAACCAGCAAGGGACTCTACTTCTAATGGAGCATGCAGCTTTAGAACCATTCGAGACAAAACTTTTGTCCTCACCACAGCCCTCCATCGGCATTACCTGCGCGAGCTCAACACCGCGAAGCCCAAGACACGCATGGGTGGAAGCAGGGTAACTTGGTGAACAGAGCTTCCCTGCCATGCGTCACAGGAAATTTTTGTCAAGTTTGCTTCACCATTACTTTAGAGACTATGCCTATACCAGGCAAGGGTGAATCCGATTTGCTCGGGCTCACCTGAAGAAAGCATGCGAAGCAGCCCACGTTTTTCCAGGTCCTCGCAAAATTCTTTTTTCGACGAGAATTCCTTCCACAAGTCGTTTTGAACCGTTTCATCAGAATAGCCACCACTGGGTTGGTCTGTGATTGCCGCCTGCCTGTGGAGACCCAGTGATAATGACCTCCACCACACTCCAAGGCCATACCATATCCCAGTAATTATGCGGCCCAGGACCATACGCCATCGTCCGTTGAACCTTGTTGTGACAAAGTTACCCCTTTGCTGTGTTCCTTTTTGCCTTCGTTACTTTCCATCGCAGAGGTCTTTCGTCCACAAGCATCTTCGTGTGCGCAGCTAAATCTGAAACCGTGACATATTTGTTATGCCAACATTTATCGATGATATTATCAATCATGGGATCGCCATCTAATTTCGGAAATTCCTTGCTCTGCAGTAACTCCACGACCCTAGGACCATGATCATAGGGATCTTCGGTAAGACACCGATCTCCATAAACCTCAAAACCGTAGTTTATCATATAGTATAAGGAGCCGAGGGCGAAGAGTTCTGTCCGAGAGCCAAGCAAGCCGAAAGTGCCACACTCTCCTTGGTCCGACTCGTTGCTATTCAGTATTCGGCCATATGGAGCCATACAGGCTTCGTAGTTTGTTCCGATTTTGGCCGTACAGTCGAAATCGAATAGCTTTAGTCGGTTACGATCAAGTAGTATATTTTCAGGTCGTAAATCACCGTGGGCCAGGTTGAGGGATTCCAAGTATGCCGCAACTTGAGCGAGATCATTCATCCATTCTTTTCGTAGAGGTAGAGGTTCTAACTTTTTTCACTGCGGTAACTACCATAGTTTGCTGGTCACGAGTATGATTTTTTTGTAACCTTGAAGAAAGTGACATATCTAGTAGGCATATCAGTTGCTGGTCTTGTAACTGCTAATAAGGGTCGCACCTCTCATGTACTCGGGCGTAGGTGACATAATCGACTGTGATTGGTCTGACTAGTCACTTAGCAATTGCTGCCTTTATCTTCAGGCTGGATAACCCGCAGCAAAGGCTGGTACCTGGACTACTTCCCCATCAGCGCAGGTTTTGCTCAATAGGAAAAGTAACCTCTACTGGTGGAGAGGAGATTATCTCTCTTACTATAATATGGTGTTGTAGGAAATACAAGGAAATGGAGATAAGATTCACGATACTGTGTGAGACTAATCAAGATCGCATCTACTAAAGCCAACTAGGCCCTCTTTCAAACCCCATCCACCTTCACCCAGGTGCCATTGGCAAGACAGGAGGGGTATGGCTCCTTTTTGGTTGTCCTGTCAAGGTGCTGTGTTTCTTTGATGACGCCGCAATTGTTACAGCTATTGAGTTCTATAAAAGCCTTCCGGGAGAATCAACTCTATGCCTATATATGTGCTCAAGTATCTCAATAAGTGACACATCTTGCAAGCGGCCGGTATAATTCTAGGATCAATGTCCTTGTGATCTAACATGTAGTTAAAGGCGTCCAGGCTGACACCGACGGCAAAGTCCGTAGCTCGGACGGCTCGAGCAAGCCCACAAGATCACCAGAGAAATGAGCTAGGCATGATTTGCTACCTCTTTGTTAGTCGGAATCTGTGCCTCGGAAAACATATATAGCCGCAACCTATGAGCCTCTCCGAGCTTTTTCTGAACCTCGCCGAACTGTATGCCTGGATGGCACATTGTCTGCATACAACAACTGTCACGTTGTCACCCTTGCTTTCTGAGTGTCTGGCCGGAATAATCGCCGGTGCGGTAGAGCTAATGGCATTCCTGAGTATTCCAACCGTTGGGTGTAGGTCGGAAGATGCTTGACTACAGTCTGCATTGATGGAGTATATCCAGGAAGCCAGGCAAGGTAACAGCAAGGTGGTATTTCTCATTGTAAGGCGAGTAATAATGCATTCCAAACCAGATCATACGATCTTCTAACCAAGACACCCAAGATATTGGGTGTGATGAAAGTCAAATTACCAACTCGGCGCACTTTCCATGGGAACCCAGAGGAATAAGCCATCGCTCTTTGGATGGCCAGAATTTCGGGCCCTGGCACGCCGGATGATGATATTAGGGTCTCCATGATTATCAACAACCAACACAGACTACAATTGATGCCCAAAATCTCAGTCACAATCCGGCCGCGACAGGCTATAAATTCTCCGATGAGATAGTACACCCTCCTCTGCATGAACTCAACGCCATGAGGTGTCTATTTTCACCGCCAGTTGGAATTGCTCAGTGGCAACAATACTAGCAGAGATCTGGGATGATGGATGGTATAAATGGCGTGGTCGTAGTGACCACCAAACTCGGCCCTCAACAACCGCAACATCAACAGCACTGTAGAGGAAAGCATGGCAGACACACAAAATGTTGTGAAACGACCAGTCCGCTCTCCAATGTCCCCGATTGCTAACTTCCGTGATAGGCTCCCCCGAACGGTGGTACACGAGCCTGGCTGATCACCACAGCGGCACTATCATCCCAGATCTGTACCATGGGCTACTTTCATTCATGGGGGTGCGCAGTTCCCGTGTGCTACACTCATATGAACAACCTAACCTACTCATTATGATACAGGGTCTTCCAAGCGTACTACACCTCTCACATCTCTTGCGGGGAGAATCAGCAAGCTCGATAGCGTGGATTGGTTCCATCCAGATGACCATGTTGAACGTGGCAGGGCTGCTAAGTGGCCCTTTGTTTGATCGATATGGCGCAAAGGTGCGTCGCCCAGATCGTTCTACTCCCATGGCAAAGTATTCAGCAGCTAAAGGTGCATAGAGGGTCGTTGTTCCGGCATCCCTGAGTCTTGTACTCTCAGTCATGCTCACCAGCCTATGTAAGAAGTACTATCAGTTTGTGCTCTGTCAGGGGTTCCTAAACGGACTGTCCAGCGGCATGGTACTCAGCCCGACTGTATCGACCGTGGGCCAATACTTCACTACACGTCGGGGCCTTGCAGTCGGCGTTGCCTACACAGGGTCTGCCATCGGTGGGATCTTCTACCATCATCCTGAACCGTCTGGTCAACATGTCCTCACTCAGCTTCAGCTGGTCGGTGCGAGTCGTCGGTTTCCTCATGATTCTCCTCCTCGGGTTTACCTGCATCGTGCTGAAAGAACATGCGCCGCGCCGCAAGACACAGCTGTTTCTTTTCAGCGCATTCCGGGAAGCGCCATATGTGCTCGTCACTCTCGGATTTGGCCTGATCTCGCTGGGCTTCTTCAGCCCAGTCTACTACATCATCGACTTTGCCCTGGATCGCTCCATGCGACCGGACCTGGCATACTATCAGGTGGCCATCGTGAACGCCGGGAGTCTCGTCAGCCGTATCATCAGCGGCCGGCTTGCCGATAGCTTCGGGCATTTCAACACCAGCATCTTCACCAGTCTTGCTACAGCGATCATCATCTTTTGCTGGCCGGCCGTTCACTCCAATGCCGGGATCATCGTCTTTGCTGCCACATACGGGCTTTTTTCCGGGTCTATACCGTCGCTTTTCGTGCCTTGCGTGGCACACAGTACGTCCGGAACCCATCCCTACGGCCCTACGGGAGGATAACACTAATTCGAGGTTTGTAGTCTGTCCGAAGCCCTGCATATTGGCACATATGTTGGAATGGCGCTGGGAGTTGGAGGGTTTGGAACGCTCGCCGGGACCCCAGCCAGTGGTGCTATCATTTCCCGCTATGGTTGGTGGCAGGGCGCGGTGTTCAGTGGCCTTGCTCTTGTAGCGGGTGCAGCCTGTTATCTTGGGGCGAAGTTGTTGCTCAACAAGAGACTATTGGCTGCAGTGTAAAGAGTCTTGATGTATTGTTCGGGGGGACGCATCTGGGAGATACCTACGACCCGTACCCCATGACTTGATATCTAGTCCTCATTTTGCCAACGGTAGTAAGTAACTTCTTGCCTGCCTGGCCATGAACATATAAGTAACAGCAATTGAATCTACTGAATGATATGGAATTAAAACAAACACCATGAAATGCACAGGTATATACAACTTGCAGCCCATACTGACCAGGTCTATTCGTCCATCTGCCACTGATAGTCCAACGCCTCCAACCTCCCCTTGCGGTTCCTCGCCGCAAACCACTCCTTCTCGAACCCAGTACTCCGATCCACTCCATCCCACCGATGCCCTGGCCGAATGCCATACCGATTCGGCTGGAACGCCCCCCGATACAGCGGTCTGCCCGTGGTACTCGTGCCAGGGCCCTGCTTCTTTGTCAAAAACTGCGCCGCAGGATCATTCCACCGCTGTTGCGCCTTCAAATCCTCATTGAGAGTATCATCCTCCACCGTGCGAGCAAGCGGCATCGCCCGCGCGCCTCCTGGATCTGCTGTCGTCGCGCCTCCCGTTCTGCCCGCTGCACATCACCCATGAGCGCCTCGCGCGCTTGCTCCTCCTTCTCGCGTGCTTCGTCCTCGGCCCGTCGAGCCTCAGCCCGCTTTCATAGCGACATTGATGATCCGGCCCGACGCGTCACGATAGATCGTCTCTTGTCCCTCCTCGTCGCCCCCCGCTTTGGTCTTGTACCGCGCCGCCTCGAGCTTCTTCCGTCGTTCCTGCGCCGCTACCATCGCAGCCGTCTGCTCTGCAGTCTGTAGTCCCGCCCGAGCACCCCCCTCCATCCGCGGTCCGCCCTCGTCGTCCTCGTCCGCAACCATCGCCTCGTCCTCGTCCTCGTCAACCCCCTGCTCCCGCCGCCGCTGTGCATTCTCCGCCTCTGCAGACGCGATAATCGCATCCGCGGCGTCCTGCTCCGTGTTCCCCCCTCCGACAGTCTTCCAGTTCGACTTCTTGGTCCGTCGGAACTCCGCGCTGCGGGCGGAGGCTACCACCGCCGGACCGTCTTCATCGTCGGCGCCGAAGCGGTTCGTCGCGTTGCGGAGGTCGGGCGGGTCGTCGTCGGCGATGATCAGTCCGTCGGTTTCGGTGGCTTGGTGCTTGGTCTTCTTGCGCTTCTTTTTGGGCCGTTCGGGCCCTGTGCCCGGGTCGGCTGTGAGGTAGTTTTTGGCGAGGTAGTCGGCGAGGGAGGAGGGCATGTCTCTCTCTTTCTATCTCTTTGTGCTCGGTTTCTTTTCGGTGCTCTCTCGGGCTTGTAGATGTTTGTCGTGAGAGAAGGGTGGTGGATAGATGAGTGAACGATTTCTGAGTTTATTGGAGCTCTGTTATCGGTGATAACCTCCATCAATCGATCCCATGGATCTCGGGGGTAAGTTTCCCCGGTACTTGTGTACGGTAATTACGGTATCTTTCCTCCCACGGCGGTGATCCTCCACCATCCCATCGCGAACGAAGTACACCATTGTAAGGAAGCGTTGTAGACACTCAACCCTGTTTTAACTATCTCTACCTATCCACTCATTGCTACATTGGTCTACCATACACGAGGGGAAATGCCACGCTCCGACGAAGCCGAATTCTGGTTCAACGCCGTGTACGAGGCCGTTCAAGAGATTCCCCGGGGACGAGTCACTTCATATGGACATATTGCTCTGTTGTTGGGGGCGCGTACGTCTCTCTCTCTCTCTCTCTCTCTCTCTCTTTCTCCGTCATCTCTTTCTTTCTATCTATCTATCTACCTACCTATCTATATATCATCTATAGGCCCTGAATATGCGATCCACAAAATGTGACATGATAACGGTGCAATGATACTGATTCAGGTGAATGGACGGATAACAGCACAACGACCCAGACAAGTAGGCATCTGTCTCAAACATCTCCCCCCGTCGGATTCCGACAATTATTTCCATTCGGGAAATGTCCCCTGGCAGAGGGTGATCAATGCCAAAGGCATGATATCTCATCGGTATGCTTGCCTCCTTCCCTTCTTTCCTTGCATACATCGGGTGCAGATCTACTCCAGTACCCAGGTATTTTGGGCGAGGTATTGACCAAGGCATGGGTGCAGTGGACCAGGCAGTGCGGAGAGACAGGCCGAGGTGTTGCGGGAGGAAGGCGTCGAGGTCGAAGTCGATAGTATGGGCGAGTTCTACGTGGATATGGCGCGGTTCGGATGGTTTCCGGACCAGCTACCCAGTGAGGAGGGGCTAGGGGAAGAGTAGAAGGGTAGAAGGGTAGAGGAAGGCAGAAGAGCGAAAACTAAAGACCGTCATCGATCCAGTCATATCTACCTAGGTACAGATCCATGTCTGTATGTAACCAGCCTATACGCAACGCAATCCATGTCTCGTAACATATCGCACCGAACAAGAATCGATCACAGCAGTAAACATCAAAACGTCACGTCACATGTCAAAGGTCTTTTGACGTCTAAGGCAAGCCTCGAAAGGAAAGGCGCAGCAAGGCGGATGCTCGAGAGACTCTATGTAGGAGGGAAGGAACAGGGAAGAGAGCAGGAAAGATAGGACAACAAACATGGATCAGAGTCCAGGCGGTCCTCAGTAGCATGCGAGTCATGTCACGGAAATCATAAAGCATCCTGTAAACGGCCAATCCAAAATAGATAAAGAAATATACCACCGGGCAAGTGCATCAAAGACATTCAAGGTAAAGCCGAGTGGCGGCCGCCTCATCTCTTCTTCACCTCCGTCGCCCATCCTTCGATCCCTTCGCCCCGACTGCCAGGGGTGATGCCCAGATCTGCCCCATCCATGCCGGGCGTCGCGTTCATCCACTCGTGGGACGCCATGCCACCGGCATTGGCGCGTCGCTCCGGGGAGACCTCCAACATCGGGAGCAGGAACTCGCTAATGCGCATGCTCTCCTCCACCGTGAAATGATACTTTTCACGCAGGACCTCAGGTAATGCCCAGTGGCGTAGCCGGTGGATGTTCCGTAGCTCGCCTTTGCGATTGAAAATCTCTTGTGACCACTTGCCGGACAGGCACAGTGACTTGGGGAATGGGCCTAGGAGCTCGATGATCTGCGCGATATGATCGTCGTCTTTACCGTACTTGGTGCCGGATTGCGGGTCAAACAGGTAATCACCGGTGATCAGTTCAAAGACCTACAACAGTTAGACAATGAAGGCAGTCAACCAACGGAGGACTTACCATGCAGGCCATGCTCCACACATCCGTGCTCGCGCCCCATTTCGATCCTAGAATAACTTCAGGCGACCGGTATTGGCGCGTTTGGATATCGTTGGTGAAATGGTGTCCCACCCAACAGGCATTTCCCAGATCGGCAATCTTCACGGAGATGATATCGCAATCCAGCTCTTCTGTCGACGATTTGGAGGGGGTCTTGTCTAGGGAGATTCCCGAGACTTCGCGTTCGAGTAGGTCGCTACCGCAAGGTTAGCCTTGTCCAGACATATCGAGACGCGCAAACATACGCTGTCTTTTCTCGGGACTTTTGGTGCTCGTCTTCGTCCTTGACGCCCAATAGGTCCTTCATTGATGCAGCCTCCTTTGTTTCTGGGACTGCATCATATTAGCACAGTGGATAAAACGTACGTAGGGGAGGCGGAACCTACGCGATGAATCGTTGACGATCTGGCTGAGACTGCTGTGGGAATTGTGCGAACTGTGCTTAAAGTCAAAGCTTGTGTTTAAGGGACTCGGCAGCGGTTGGCTGCCCGTGATCAGGGTCCGGCGTCGCCGCCGACCATTTCGGTTGTCTTCCTTGTGCTCCTTCTTGGCTTCCTCCTTGACATACGTCTTCACGATCTGCTCCACATCACCAATCTCGATCAGGACGTTCCTCCGGCTTCAGATCGGTATGGATAATGCCACATTCGCGATGGAGGTAGTCGAGACCGAGAAGCACCTGCTTGGTGATCTGCCGGACCAGGGGCATGGGGATGCCGCGATGGTTCCATCGCTTGATCAAGCCAAGCAAATTTTCGCCGAGCACCTCAAACACCATGCACACATGGACGCCGTGGGGTCCGCGATGCTCAAAGGAGTCGAGCAGACTGACGACATGTTTCCGACCCGGATGCGACGGCTTGGCCTGGACGATGCGATTGAGCAGTTTGATCTCGTCGATGGCGGTTTCGGTGTAGTGGGCGGCGGAGCGAACGACTTTGAGGGCGACGTGTTTGCCGGTGGTGGTCGCGGGAGAGCCAGACGGTCGAGAAGTGGCCCCACCCGAGCTTGCGCACGACGACATAACGACCGTTGTTGTAGGTTTCGCCGACGGACACGGGGTGGTAACCGCCCTTGCAGTAATCTTCAGAGTCCTCCTCTTCGGCTGTCGTCTCGACTTCATCGGCGGAGGATGTTGAGGGCGAGCGCGATGGCGGCACACCGTAGGCGGGAACGCTGGCGGACATAGAACTAGTTAGCGGCGGCGGAATGCGAATGAACACCAAAAGAGACGCGGATGAGATGGGCGGGAAGAGCCTTCGAGCGGGAAAGTTGCTCGACGGAAGAATACGTACCCTTCAGAAGGGACGGCGGTGGGATCGACGCCAGCGGTGGCGCCCTCATTGGTGACGATCGGCTTCAGGTCAGTTCCTTTTCTTCGCTTCTTACCGCCATTGCCATTGGCGGCGGAGGTTGCGACACTGGCCATTTGCTTCCCCTTATTGAGCACGGCCTTGGTGAGGTCGACGCCGTCCATCATGGGCGGCCACAGATGACAGGAGAGCAGGGCGACCGGGACCGGTCGATGGAGCGAGGCGAGGAGATGAGGGGAGGGGGAGGCGAAGGCAGGGAGTGGGGAGGAGCGAGGGAAGAAGGGGAAGAGGAGGCTGGAGGTTTCGCTGCGTTGGGTCGAGATGGCCGAAAGCGCGCGGGAGTCCAGACGGGGTGGGGATGGTCACTGCAACACCCGTCACACAAGCACAAGGAGCAGAATAAGACACGATCGAGGCACGTCGGAACACCCAAGAGATGCAGAAGAGAAGAAGTGTCGCCCCAGCAGCCCAGAGGATGGCTAGCGGAGCACTGCGCCCAGCGTATGACGCAAACGATATGACCGACAGACGACAATCGCGACTGGACCACCAAAAGGCTCGGGCCCTTTCAACCGGAATTCCACCGTCGCTCGGACACAACAGACCACTCGTCGCAATATCGCACCAGAGACTTCGACGACACGGTGAAGAGGCAAACAGCGACACAACCCGATGGGAGGAAAGTCAAAAGACGCCGACCCGGGTGGAGTCCGACGAGGAATGTCTGCAAGCAGCGTCCTTGTCTCGACCTCGACTGGTGTGGCGAATTCACGATGGCTGGTCGGCGGCACCTCCTGCGACCAGACACGCTGTCCGGGCGATGCGGGGATTGGGTGGACCGCCACGGGGATGTTTTCCTCTGCAACTCAGCCGAGGAGGTGTGGTGTGCTGGAGATGTATACTGGTGGTGGCTCAGAGGGTTGGAGAGGCCACCCAAGGAACGGGCGGATGGACCCGGTCCAGATGATGACCAGGGATGACAAGGCGAGCGATCCTGTTATGCAGCGTGCATTCGAATCGCTACCGTTCGGCAATCTTCCCTATCTGGTGTGGCAGTTGATTCAAGTCGAGGGCAGGGTGCGATGTTGTGCCCGGTGAGAATTGATATTCTTGACTACTGATCTAGTCTAGACTACCGAGAAGCCTCACCCTTATACTGCAGGGTACTAAGAATACTGAAGACAATAGCACTCGTAGGATAGGTACCTACTTTCGGCTATCAAACACACATAATATACGATCTATACCTGTACGTACACTAGAATCTTCCATTTTCTAGAATTCCCTGCCTCCTCCAGTCCCTCCACGTGACGTAATCAGGCCGGGCATTTCTCCGGAGGATTTATATTATTTGTCACTTCTTGTATCTAATCGCTGCGTCTTATCGTCGTTGACAATCGAACCAGACTTCTCCCCGTCCTCCACTAACATGTCTGCCCTTCTTGACCATCTGATGCCCATCGACAGGCACGCTTTTTGACTTTCTCACGTGGACCACGTTTGAGAGCATCACTGCCCCGGAGAATAGACCACCGCTGACTTCTCCAGTCAGAGGGCAGAATAGAAATCTAGCTGTACCGATACTTCTGTTGCACGGCCGATAGGTCTGTTAGGCGGGAGCTTCCTTCACCTGACAACGCCGGTCGTGTGTTCCTGGCTAGAATCGTATACTTGGTCCACGATATATTTAGTAGACAAACAGACCAAATCACATTACCCTCGCGAGAAACCTGGGGAGAACTTCACGAATTCCTATAGCAACGGAGTTACTGATTGTCCAAAACGCATACAACAGTAATATGAAGGAAAGACCGTTCACATCAGCGTAGAGACCATCCATTGGTAGGAGCCGACAGGGAAGCGATACCGGAATATATGCCTCAGGCAGCGAGGTTATACTTCAAAACACCTGCGAACAATCGACCAGAAACAACGGGTTCTCGCGTTTGACTTCTTTCATAATGTCTGAGACAACTCAGACTAGCATAATTCGTATTCGTAGGGCTCACCGCACTTGTCGATCCCCTACATTGCAGTATATAGTAGGGGGTTCCCCTCACACCGGCAACGTCACCGCACCTCCGCATTTCACTTCCTCTCCGGCAATCCTCTCGCCGTCTCTTTCTTCCTCAACACCAACCACCACCACCCTCTGGCCGGAACCATGGCGTCGCCATTTCATCGCCGCCCCTTTCCGGACTACTTCTTCGCCTCCCTCTGGCGGCCGTCGTCTACCCCCTCCATCACCTCCTCAACCGGCTTCGCGGTCCCCCCCATCTTCCTCCGCCTGACGCTCGCCCCATCCGCGTCGTCTGCATCTCCGACACCCACACTCTCGAATGCAGCGATGTCCCCGACGGCGACCTGCTCATCCACGCTGGCGACCTCTGCAACGATGGCAGCGTCCGCGAGATCCAAGCCAGCGTCGACTGGCTCCGCAGTCTCCCACACCGACACAAGATCGTCATCTGCGGCAACCACGACAGCTACTTTGACGTGCGCTCACGTCTGACCGAAGATCGCGACACCGACACTCAGGCGCTCTCGTCGTCGACCTCCTTCGCCGCCGTGTCCTCCTCCACCGCCTCGCTGCACACTATCGATGACCCCGTCCACCACCGCATCGACTGGGCGACAGCACCACCTCCGATTCCGCCGACAACAGCAGCAACAACAAAAACAACCCAATCCACTACCTCCAACACTCCTCGATCACCCTCACCTTCCCCGACCCACCCAACCGGCACCCGTGCCCGCTCCCTCACCATCTACGGCGCCCCTCACATCCCCGCCATCGTCCCCTTCGGCCCGAACACGCCTTCACCTACCCTCCCCACCACGACGCCTGGTCCGGCACCGTCCCCCCCAACACCGACATCCTCGTCACCCACACCCGCCCGCCGCTCACCTCGACCTCTCCCCCGTCTACTCCACCGGCTGCCCATACCTCCTCTCCGAAGCCTGGCGCGTGCGTCCGACCCTCCACGTCTTCGGCCACGTCCACGCCGCCTACGGCATGGAGTCCGTATACTGGGACGAGGCGCAAAGGCCTGGGAGCGACTGTGTGCGGCACGTCGACGACCGCACGCAGTTCCCGTCTGGGATCGTTCTTCCTCGGTCTGCTGCGTGATCTGCTCGATCTGTCGGGGTGGATGGATTCCGCCCTGTGATCGCTTATGGTGTTCTCGGGGTGGTTTGGGCGAGGGTCTGGGGAGGCGATAATCGGGGCTGTGGGTGGATGGTTAATGCCGCTTGCATGTATCGTGATTCGGGACGATTGGGGAATAAGCCGCAGACTGTGGTTTTGTGATTCCTCATTCTTTCGCCTTCATATTCCCTTGAATTAGGTGGTTGGTGTGTGTGATGTATGGTGTATATACCTTCTTGTTTGTTCGTTTCTGTTTGATCGGCGTGGTGTCTGGTGTTTTCTTTTGCTCAGGGCTGGTTGTTGCTACGGAGGTGAGGACTAGATATGGAAGATATAGGTATCTCAGGTATCTACCGATCTACTTACCACCACGAATACATTAATTGAAAAAGATACATTGCGACTTATCCCGTCTGTTCCAGTAGAATACAACGTATTTTTCAGTATCCTAGTCAAAACTCTAACTCTGAGGGTATATACAGCTCCCGGTCTTGGGGAGAATGGTCATGTGCAAAGGCAGCAAAAATCATCGGCACGTCATCTATGCACGTCATCTATCCATCCATCAATCCATCTCTACAGCTTCGCCTTCTCGCTGAAACGAGGAGCCTGGAGAGGATCGTAGGCGCGCAGGCTCAGAGTGTCCTGAGGCACGACACCATTGTGGCCACCGACCAGTCCGCGCACGTCAATCATGCTCGAGTTCAGGTCCTCAATCTTGGTAGCGCCGATCAAACGCATGTTCATCTCCATCTCGTCCTTCAGCAGCTGCATGGCGCGGTCAACACCGGCCTGGCCGTACGCGGACATCGCGTACAGGAAGGGCCGACCGATGCCGACACCGCGCGCACCCAGACACAGCGCCTTCAGCATGTCGGTGGCACGGCGGATCCCGCCGTCGATGTAGATCTCGATCTTGTTCTCCCAGCCGCGCTCACGCAGCACGGCATCACCTCCGCCAGCACCTCGATGGCGGAGCGGGCAAACTCGAGCTGACGGCCACCGTGGTTGGACAGCACAACGGCCTGGACGCCCATCTCCACCGCGCGCAGCACGTCCTCGACGCACTGCACGCCCTTCAGCACGATGGGCATCTTTCACCGACTGGAACCACGGATGTCCTTCCAGGACAGGGATGGGTCGATGAACGAGGAAATGGCGCGGCGCGCGCCCTGCGACCGGTCCACCGAGTCCCCTCCGGACGCCTGCACGCTCGACCCGACTCCGAGAACTTCGACCGCATGTCCTTCTCGCGACGGCCGAGCTGTGGCGCGTCCACCGTGATGAACAGCCCCTTGCACCCGCGCGCCTCGGCGTGCTCGATGATCCTCTTCGTGATGGCCCGGTCCTTGTTGACGTACAGCTGCAGCCACTGCACCTGGTCGCCGCGCTTGGCGTCGACGATCTCGTCGAACGAGCACGACGCCAGCGTCGGGATCATCTGCACCACGTTGTGGTCGTGCGCGGCCCGCGTCAACACGACTTCGCCCTCGGGGTTGCCGAGCTTGCCCAGCGCGGTGGCGGTGACGTAGAAGGGGATGGACACCGGCGTGCCCAGCATGGTGGTGGAGAAATCGACATTCTCGACATCGACGAGGATGCGGGGGCGGAACCAGATCTTGTGGAAGGCGGAGTGGTTTTCCCGCATGGTCTGGGGATGTGTTAGCTTTCGTTCGGTTGTTCCTTCGTCTATATTTCCGACAGTGGAGACTGGAAACGTACGATCTCGTCATCCGCACCACTGGAGTAGTACGCCCAGGCGGTATTCTTCATGACATTGCGGGCGACCGTCTCAAAGTCCATGAGGTTGTAGCACGCCGCAAGCGGGGGCATGTTCTTGATGCGCTCCTGGCGCTCGACCTCCTGCGGATCGAGCGTCTTCTCTTCCTGCTCCACAGTGTCCATGTCGACGGGGCCGAGGTGCTTGGAAGAATCGAGGTACTTGTCCAGGGTGTCGGGGGGATGGATGGGGTCGAACTCCTCGGTCGCATCTTTGCCCGCATACTTGAGAATGATCTTCTGCCCACCGGGATGTTCTACCGTCCGTCAGTATGGGTGCAATGGCTTGTTGCTGGGTGTACGGAAGAACACGGACCTGGGAGGAACTCGGTCACATCGTAGGCTTTCCCGTGGACAATGACCCAGCAGGACTCGCGGGAGTTGTGTTCGGCGACGTCGGCGCCAGTCAGCTTGCCTTTACTCATGGTGGAGGAAGAATGTGGAGGAGACAAAGCGAGGGAGAGAGGAGAGAGGGAGGGAGTAAGTGAGAGAGGAAGAGAAGAAGACGGAGGAATGGATATATGAAGAGGGACGAAAGAGCCTCGGGCTATTAGGGAGCGAATGGGGACTCGCAGCGCAGAAATCGGGGCTCTTCCGTTGGTCGGGAGTCGCCATGACGTTCGCGCGCTTCTGGGGTTCCTTTTTTGCGGGGAGAAGTCGGCCGAGAACGTCGCCCGAATGAGACGCTTCGGTTAATCCAGGGCCTCAATTACCCGCGGGCACCTTATCAACATCGCGGTATCCACACCACCCTCTCTCGACCTCGCGCTTCTTTTCTGCGATTATCGGCCGAATTGGTCGATCTCTAGTCAGATCGCTTCTGGATTCTCGGCATGGCTCCATACAACCCCAGACAGATCCGATGCAGCACCATTATTCCTGCACTGTGCGAGAGAAGCCCCGTAAGAAACGGGGAAACAGCTCCACCACTGCTTCCTAGAGCGCTGATAAAGCTCAGATTGGAAATATGGATTCTCCGTGGCAGAATTTTCGTCAAGACCGCCGTGGCGCAGGGGAAAACAGTTCCCAGCAATACCCCCAGGATTGCGACAGCGACAGCTTCTCCAATCACGTTCGGGATGAACCAAGTCATCAGCTGAAAGGCAGTAGCTCCAGCGGCCATAACGCCGACAGATATCTTCTCGCCCAATCTATGGGCGGGATACACCAGCAAGAAACGCCCTAGTGTGATGCCGCCCCAGAAACCGGCGCTCACGTAGCCAACGCGCGACGGATCCCTGTCTCGATAATTGATCAGGAAAGAAACGACATAGCCTGATACAGACACCTCGGCTCCTTGATAAGCGAAAATGAAGAGCGATCCAAGTATGGTAGTGCAGTTCTTCAGGGACATCTTGAGCACGCCTAGCCGACTGGGAGATTCGTTATTGCTAGTAGCCCCGGAAGTCTCTGTCGACTGAGCATGTGTTTGTGAAAGACCGGCTGTATGCTCCTCGAAGTTGCAGAACGATCATCCTGAGAAAAGCAAATTGATCACAGACACGGCCAATGTGATGGTGTAGAATAATGGCCAGTGGACGCCGCTGGACACCATGGCTGTGGCAAACAACGGCGAAACAACACCTCCAAGTCCGTAGGTACCGGAAAAGCACCCCAAAGCTGTTGTGGCATTCGCAAGATTCGCGCAGAAGACATTATTGAGCGCAATACTAAGGGCCATTCCAAAGCCGAGTATGAAACGCGCCGCTACAGTAGCTGGAAACGGCGGATGGCAGGCAATGATGATATAGGCGATGGCGAGGAGGCTCATGGACAATGAGTAACTCCTGCAGTGGCCCATCTTGGCTTCAATTGCCTGCAAACAGGGAGCCGCAGTGATAAACCCCAGGGCATTGGCTATGAAGATCAGGGACACAACCGCGTATCCGATATGATAGTCTCTTTCGATGTAGGGAATCAGAGCACCGGGAGCACTGTCGTTCATACCGTTGCTGGGGTTCATCAGGCAAGCACTCATGAAGTGCCATTTGGTCTTCCAATGTATCTCCGTTCTGTCCACCACCAGCTCTGTTGCTCCACCTATAGGGTCACTGGCGGCATTGGAAATAGAGCTCTGTCGGGATGGTCCTAGCGATGACTGAGCTGGAGTGAATGGCAAATCCTTGACAACCCTGTTCAAATCATCCTTAGACCCAGGCCGTTCCTTGCATGGCATAAACGTCGGGCCTGGAAACTGCAGCGCTATATCCAGGCTAACAGATGGATCGGGTACGTTGGCAGACATGTGAATACGGCGAAATTCTCTAAGCGGGCTGAGAAGTTTGCCAGGGCGTCACTGCGTCTATTGATTGACAAATACCGAATCGAAAGCAAGATTTAGTCAAAAAGAGAAAGCGAGTGCGTGTTCCCCAGAAAATCGACTCGGAAGGCTAAGAGTAGATCGTGATTACAAATGCGCTATTCCATGACATACCTAAAGCCAACGGGTCTCCAGGCTGTTTCTGCGGCTCGGGCACCGCTCTTCCCCAAAGAGTATACCTGGCCGAGGGAGCTTCAGGAACTACTGACAAGTCGAGCCTTTACCATTTCTAGATAGCCTCGATGCAAACCCCAAGGCATGATCAGCTGGATTGGAGAAGGCTCACATAAATACTCCGTAGAGGTGTGCTTACGTCCAATGCTAACATAGGGTCTTCTCCGTACACATTCCTTCCTACATTACGAAGTTATCAGTCCTCCAAAATATCCACCTCCTGTGAGATGCCGACTTCGAAACACTGAAATGGTCATAGACGAGAAAGTCCTCAGTTTTGAAGCCAACTTCATCAAGTTGGGCGAACAGCTCAGGATGTCGGACCGCCGACGCGCGCTACATAAAGCCAGTGTTTTCAGGCTTGATATGAAGGTTTCAGGAAGAAACTCTGGTCCTTATTGTGAGTCAGACTGATAAATTGCTCTCATGACAGACCACTGCTGACACTATCAAGTATCTTCTGGTCGTGATATGGCTGTCTGTTCAGATCCAAAGGGAATGCGCATTTGCAGAGCTCAAAGAGCGTCTTCCGCTCCTCCATGACTTCTTTACTGGACATCTACAATCCGTTAATATGTACATCAATACTATCCAACGAGCCTCTTGACTCAGTGTTTTCCTGTTTACATGTGTACCGTGTCGAAGTCGGCGAGGTGAAAGATGTGGGGACATGTCATTAGAAGGCGCGCGCTAATGCCGCAGTATAAACAAGAGTCCACTAGCCTTTCAAGGAGCTCTAGGCCGAATCGAAGATGCCTCAGGTTCTTAGCCTCCATTCAATGGTAGCTAATGCTTTATTCCGATGCCAATCGTAGATGCTCACCATCTGAGACCCGAGCGATAGCTCGAACTAGATAAACGAACAGAGTACTCGAGATATTAGCAAGGCATTGATGTCTCTACGGGCTTGAACAGGTCTGGTCCAGAGCCGACAAAAGATTGCTTTCCAGCTATCGACTTTGTTGAGGTAGATAACTTTATCCAGAACTTTCAACCCATGAACACCAACAGCATTCATATATGGACCATGAAGAGATTGAATGACCCGACGGTTCAAGACCCGAGAATCATGGGAGGTACAATTTGAGGGAATCCGAGGTTTGTTCCAACACATAATAGGTTTTTTGAGCGCATGGGGCTAACTCTCTTGCAAACCGCGAACCGCTTTACTAATGTTCATCATGGGGGTCTTTAATACATTTCAGTTTCATTGTGGAAAGAGGATACAGGCAGCCGCAAAGCTGAGGTCCGTCTTGTAAAGACCACTCGGGCACAGTCCATGTCGTATAACACAGGAGGGAGGGCTGGAAGCCACCAGACATGCTATCGCAGGGCATGAAAAATAGACCGAAAAACTTGATTCTTCTGATGTAAGGGGCAGGAGGCCTTCATAGAATCATCCAGGCACACGAACTTTTGCCCATGCAAACGACTCCCAACTACAGCAACATTGGCCAGCAGGTGGCCCAGCAAACAGTTCATATGATATCTGCATGCAAAGGGTATACTAGTGCCCTTGTCACATAACTTCACGGGACAGTGGAATGCTTTAGAAGCTTCAAACCTTGTGTAACTCTATGCATATCTCTGAATCTGTGAACAGAAAGATCGACAGTATTACCAAACTCCTGGAATGAATGCGGGAATCAGGGAAACAATGCCGAGGGGGCTGCAAACACAGTCAAGGGGTACTTTGCAAACACCCCTGGATTCCTTAGGCTGTCAGGCGCCGAGATAGTTTTCTTGGTCTGTGGTCAATATGGCGACATGTTCCTGCGGGTTATTAGTTGATCAGGGATGATTGATCATGAGATTCTTTTATGCGTAGAACAATTCTCGATCAAAAGATGTACCTGTATATCTCATGTTTTGTGGAAATTTAGGCACCTTGGCAACCAGAGAAGAAATATAAGGTACAGAGAACTATCGGTCGCCTAATAATGACTGACACTAATCAATTGACAAGAGTAATTGCTTATCTATCTGATACCGGTCTGGAACCTATACTGGAGAATCTGAGACACACGTCTGCTTAGATAGTAAGCCGAAAACTTGTTAATTATGGTTCTCAACTTGTTTCGTAGACATTCTACGTCAGTCAGCTAAGGATGGTCATATGCAAGGCACAGACAACCCTGGTCACTTGATGGCCGTGAGAAGAGATAAATAACACAGATTTCCAGTTGGTCGTATCTCCCTTGACAGGAATACCAATCATTCCCCCTTTGCAACTATCTTGTCACACAAGACTATAGTCGACCCTGCAGTGAAGCGTCTAGGCCACTTCGACAAGCTCACCTGCTATGATAAGTCTAGCGAGGCTGCCGATGCCTGGTCTACTTTGATCCTCGTGATCAGGTTTAGCATGAGACCATCGGCATCCGAGCCCGATTTACTTCTTCTCTACTAGATATCGGCATCGGTGTGCCGGGCTCCCGGCTGCGTATGCTGGCCCCATCTTGATCCGGTTGGTTCCTGAAGGCATTGCGTACGTATATAATGCCGGCTGCGCCCCCCTTCATCGCATCGATAGTTCTTTATGTCAAAAGTCTCATTTCGAGAGCCACGCATTGAAACTGCCCTTCCAAATCCTCCGACTTCCCTCTTCCATCCCTACTCATCCATCAAACTAACAGCGCTCTTGGCAGCCGATCTTCTCTACCGACGATGACTAACCTGGACTCTCATTCGCACACACAATCCACTTGATTGACAGAACCGTTCTTGCACTCATCCACACCAAAGGCTTGATTTTGCCGTCCAAATTGGTTCTGCCACCGACGAAACCCGCTTCCTTGGTCGTCTGGCTGTCTCGGTCACCAGCCAGTGAGGTGAAACACGGGTTCTTGACTCGGCCCAATGATCGTCGGCTGGTCGGGATTCCCAATCTGTTACCTCTCCCGACCGCTTTCTTCTTTCCGACCGTGACTGACCGGTGAGGACCTCGGCGTCTGGCCGTTCGGCGTGCCGTCTCGTCTCTCGCCCCTTCGGCATGGGTCTCATCGGTGGCCGAGGTTTTGCCTAGCGGGCATTCCTGTCCACACTCTGTATAGCATATTTATTACCCGCACAGATGAATACGCGGTGAGGACAATCTTATTGGAACTGTTGTCCCAGATGGATGTGTTTCATTTTCGGTTCCCCACCGGTGAGGAGATTAATATAGACGCCGAAACCGTGAATTGAACGACAAGGTGTATTGATATTGTCACTGCAGTGAAGAGGGACTCACCACATGCGACGTCATTCTTTGCCCTTTTTTTTCGCATGCAGCAGCGAGATGGCGATATTCTGACAAGATTGGGGGGGGGGGAGCCAGTCACCAATGACGCCACGCTCGACATCCGAGCGTTTGGAGAAGTTCTCGGTGGACCACCATCTGTCGGAGAGTCGGACAAATCTCTTCGTTGAGATGTTTCGCTGCCGCCTGTCGATAGATGGTTGGACGACCAACGACATCCATCTGTCGACGATGAGGCGGACGCTCTGGTGCCACAATGTCCGCTCCCTGCACGCCATGATTGCTCCATGACCATCCGTGTCTTCCGCCAGACTAAACATGCAAGAGAGGAGGGGGAGAGGATCCTCTGACGTAGGAGAGGATGATTAAGATCACTTCCCATGTGCAACAGACCCCATTGACGCCGCTAGAGAGGCAAAGCTCCACTGATCAGGTACAAGGAACAGGGGTGACGGATCACCGAGGATACAATAGGGAAGCGATCATTGGGTCGTAGACCGGACCCGTATGATTTTTCTTTCTCTCTTTTTCCCTGATGACGATATCGCGGTGGATTGACTGATGGGGCACGTTTTGTCCAATCCACTTGGATCGCCCATGAATGATGATGCCTTTGGGTCCACTTTCTGCAACTTCGGATCCACCCCACCTGCGACGCCGAGAGGGCTTGTCTCGACCAAGACGTGAGCTTCGTCGTTGCTTCCTGGTTTTTGACCTTGGCGCAGGGTCCTGTGCTTTATCAAGCAGGTAGGGTGTTTTTATCACCTGCGAGTTGACGTAGGGAGAGAGTCTAGGGTTGTAGATCGCGACTGCGGGTGTGGAAGACACCTCGGTACGGAGCAACAAATGGGAGAATGTGAAGGTGGTGTGGCAATGGCGACAACGGGGGAAACGGGTAACCCGGTTGATCGCAGCGTTCGGTGTGCACAACAATGTCATGTTAGGTAAGGCATTACTGTGTGCGGCACACCTGTGTTGGCGGGTGTCTCTTGCATAATATCCGGCATACCTGGATCCTCACTAATCGCTGTCGGCCGACCCTCCCTCCCCATCTGGTGGGCCGGCCGTGCATGCTGGTTCGGAGGAATGCCAGCATGCGGTAGGTGGTGCCTGTACCGAGCACCGGGCCGGGAGAAGATTTCTGAGACGATGACGGAGGAAAGGCCAGCATGAGATGGAGAAGCCGGATGGCCCATCCCACACGAGGGGAATTCTGGTGCCGAGCTATCGCCTTCTGGGTATTCTACACAGTATGGTGATAGGTTTGGCTATGATGCTAGTCTGTATCGTCCATAATATGACTTTCGCGCATACTTTCAGTGGGAGATTATATCAAAACTAGGTATAAGTCTGGCAACATATGGTCGACCGGAGGCTAGTATTGCTTGTCGTGTCGCAGACAGCGCTAAGCATACCCGCCAAGCGTAACTATGGCGCCTCGAACCATGGCCGATGTCTGCTTCGCATCGGGCCCGGTGGTGATATATGTCAGTGCCGATGATCGTATAGCACCATAGCACCCATCAGAGGGTTCCCGCATTCAGAGACTGTAACCACACCACAGGGTCCGGAGAAGTCAGGGAATATGTAAGGAGTCTTATCTCATCAGGGGATGAGAAGAGAGACAAAGAGGCCTCCTCGCTTCAGTTTCCTCATACCTACGAAGGGAGCGAAGAAAGGGGCAACTCGTCCTGATCCACGTTGCGTTGGTTGGGCGAACGACAGCAGACACCACGCATGCACGCACGGCTTCCTCTTGCGATCAAGGAATGAGAATGCTCAACGAGAACGAATGAGTGGGACTGTCATGGGAGGTGGAGGAGGCAACAATTATTGCCCTTTTTGGATATGCAGCAAAGAAAATCTTGAGAAAAAAAAAGCAATAACAAATAAAGGGATATGCCAGAGACTCCGTTCCAGTGGTCACCCTCCTGGACAATAACAGAATTTGAAAACACCGCATAGAACTCCTTCAGGAACCGGCAGCAGAAAGCAAATTCGCCTTTGCCATCACTTCCCCTCGCTTCCATCCTCTGGTTCGGTTTCGCCTGGGAAAGGCACGGTGATGTCATGGTCTCCGACGTCTCCATCGAACCCACCGGGTGGGCCGTTGGAACCGCTCCAAGAAATGCTTAACCCAGCGTTATTGATGCATCCGGTCCCCTGCTCCACTGAACAACCAATGGTCCGGTCGACTATGGGTGGTGGGCAGCCGGTGGAGTATCAAGTGTTTGGGGGATAACAGACTGTCGACAGAGCATGCCTGGAGTGTCTCCTGGAGAAGTTGAAAACCCCCTTCCTTCCCCCGTCTTCTTCTCCGCGTTTTCGATTCTTCTTGTGACTAGTCTTGCCGTTTTCACCTGTCAAATTCTCTCTTTCAACGAGTCCTCTGGTATAAGGACCCCGACCTGACTGGGAAAAGACGCCCTCTCTCCCACACATCCTTCCTTGCGTGCCACGCTACGACTCATCCACGATGGCGCCGTCATTTATCGGTTTATCAGGCAGGCCCCTGTCCCTGACGGTATCGACCGTCGTGACTATGGGTTTCTTGCTCTTCGGATATGACCGTGAGTGGACCACATGTCTATCGATGAACCACTCGTATAGATCCATTGCTAATTCATCCCAGAGGGTGTCATGTCCGGAATTATCAGTGACAAAGCCTTCAACAACGTGTTCACAGCCACGAAGGATGACTCCACCATGCAGGCCTTGGTGACGGCCGTCTATGAGCTTGGTATGTCATCCCAAGGACAGCTTCGGCATTGCGATCCCACCACGTGCACTCGGCTAACTTTCATCACAACAGGTTGTTTGGCCGGTGCTATTTTCGCATTGATCTTCGGTGACCGCACCGGTCGTCGGTGGATGATCTTCTCCGGTGCGATCGTCATGATTGTCGGTGTCATTATCCAGGTCACCTCGTTCGTCGGCCATATCCCCCTGCTGCAGTTCTTCATCGGTCGTGTCATCACCGGTATTGGAAACGGAATGAATACGTCGACCATTCCCACCTACCAGGCCGAATGCTCTAAGACCAGCAACCGTGGTCTTCTGATCTGCATTGAGGGTGGTGTCATTGCCATTGGTACTGCCATTGCGTATTGGATTGACTTTGGCGCCCACTATGGACCCCCCGACCTCGTGTGGCGTTTCCCCATTGCTTTCCAGATTGTCTTCGGTATCATCATCATCGTCGGCATGTTCTTCCTGCCGGATTCCCCCCGCTACCTGATCTCCAAGGACCGCATCCAGGAGGGTGAATATGTGCTTGCCGCGCTTGGTGGCTGGGAGATCCACGATCATGAGACGCAGCTTCAGAAGAACCTGGTCATTGATTCGATCCGAGCGTACGTTCCATAATTCCCTTTCCATTGTCGTGTCCCATCTCGAATGCTAATATCGTCTATAGCTCGGGTGCCGGCAACACGACTCGCTTCCGGGATCTGCTCACTGGCGGAAAGTCCCAGCACTTCCGCCGTATGCTTATCGGTTCTTCTTCCCAGGTCTTCCAGCAGCTGTCCGGTTGCAATGCTGTCATCTACTACCTTCCCGTCCTGCTCAAGGAGTCGCTGCACCAGACCAACGATATGGCCCTGCTGATCGGTGGTATCAACATGATTGTGTATGCCATCTTCGCCACTTTCTCCTGGTTCTTCATCGAGAAGATCGGTCGCCGTAAGCTCTTCCTGGGTGGCTCGTTCATTCAGACAGCAGCCATGGTGATCACCTTCGCCTGTCTGATCCCGGATGACGAGGAAGTGTCCAAGGGTGCTGTGTTCGGTCTGTCTTTCTTGTACATGGCTGCGTTCGGTGCCGCCTGGCTCCCTCTCCCCTGGTTGTACCCTGCCGAGCTGTCGCCCATCAAGACCCGTGCAAAGGCCAACGCCGTGTCCACCTGCAGCAACTGGCTGTTCAACTTCACTGTCGTCATGATCACTCACTCCGGTCATGGTGGCCCACATCGGCTGGGGTACCTACCTTTTCTTTGCCGCCCTCAACGCCCTGTTCATCCCTGTCATCTGGTTCTTCTACCCGGAGACGGCCAACCGCAGTCTGGAGGAGATCGACCTTATCTTCGCCAAGGGTTACGTTGACGGCACCACCTACGTCAAGGCTGCCCACGATCTGCCCAAGCTGACTGATGAGGAGGTTGAGGCCAAGGCTGCGGAGTATGGCTTTGGTGGTTCTACGGAGGAGGACCCTGAGAAGGCGAATGCCGAGTACACCCAGTCGGAGTAAACTTGGTTCTCCCTGCGACGAGAACCACAGGGATATCTCTTGCCTTTTTCTCTGCTTCTTTCAGTCTCGATGGATGCAGATAGTCTGCATTGTATGACCCTATCGAGGCTCTTTATGTGCATTTTTTTTGTCATGTTTCCTTTGTCGACGTGCCGATAGACGGCGTTGCATGAGGTTGAGACTCTTGTTATGATCTATTGGTCTGTGAGCGGTGTTCCGGTTGGAACTGCTCAGTGTTTTATGGATAGATTCCCCCGGATTGTTTGGATTGTATATTTTGTTCCTTGTCTATTCTTTGATGATTACCCCAGGAAGTATCCGTGGAACGGATCCTGGATTGACATTTGCTGTGCCACGAGGGCAGCTCGATGTTGATGTTTGTCGATCGATACCATTTTAGACTTCACGATAGCAATAGAAGTCATGCATTGAATTTTTGGGAAGTTCCTCCACGATATCAGCGTAGATTGAGTTGCTCAGTGGAATGTGGTGATGGGGATGATGTCATTGGCCCTTGCACTGGTTTCTGTGATTCCTTCAACAGAACCTTAGAACCTGTTCGGTGGACAAGCAATCAAGAATCCCATTGTCAATTACTCTTTCACTGTCACCCTACCGACAATGGCATTCTCCCTGGACCACTTTAGACCACCTCCGATCGACTCGTCCCCACTATAAATCTCCAGGTGGATCCACACGTCTCATCCATCGCGATCATCGCGTGCTGACAACACGAACTCATCGCGACAGCCTTCCCTCTCATTTAACTCAACACCCGCGACCGAAAGATTCTCTACCCAACCCGTAAGGGATAACCGATCGTCTTCCTCTCAGGCACACTTCCAGCCAACGCCGCAGCTGACCCTCTCTCGGATCGCAGCGATCGGCTGACTTGTCTTCGTTTCCTGGGGCCTCGTCTACCGCGGTTTAGCTTCTGCGACACTCCCTCCGGCATCCTGTTTCGCCCCTCATCTTCTTCTCCTGACTCCTCCTGACCCGTCTCTACCCACCTCCTCCTTATCCACTTCCCCTCCTGCCCTGACCCCTAACCATCACCCGCGCGCTTCCTCGCTGGTCATGCAAATTCAGCTCTCCGTGGGCCCCGCCATTCCCTCAACCCCGCCATGAGCTCCTCCCTCGAGGCTAAGATCGTTGTTCTCGGCGCGCAAGGTAAGTCACTCTACCCCGTCATTTTCAGACAAGAATCATTAACTCAGTGATAGGCGTCGGGAAAACCTCTCTCGTCCAACGCTACGTCAAAAATGCATTCAACCCCGCCGGCACCGCCTCCACCGTCGGCGCATCCTTCATCACCAAGCGCGTCTCGATAGCTCCTCCGATTCGTCGTCGTCCGCCTGCAAATCTGGGACACGGCCGGCCAGGAACGCTTCCGCAGCATCTCGCGACTGTACTACCGCGGCGCCAACGCCTGTCTACTCTGCTACGACATCACGGATGAGCAGAGCTTCAACGAGATGACCGGCTGGCTCCTCGAGCTGAAGAAGAACCTCGACACTGACCCCGATGACGCAGACCCCCTCGTCATCCACGTCGTCGGCACCAAATCTGACATCGTCGCCCTACCGTCCCGTCGGTCGCGTCCCCTTCGAACGCACCATCGCCTACGTCGCGGAACAGCTCTACCCCACCCAAGCTTCCACGCCGCCACCAACAGCCGGCGTCGGCAGCACCACCGGCGGTGTCAGCGGTCACCACGCCTCCAACTCAACCCTCCCTTTCACCAGTGTCACCAGCCCCGACAGCAAACGCAGCAGCGGCTTCTGGGGCCAGGATAGGCTGGGGGATTGCTGCCACGAGATCAGCGCCAAAGATGGCGAAGGCATCGAAGAGGTTTTTCGCGTGATCACCCGGAAGCTGGTCGAGCAACGCAATAAGCGTGAGGCGGCTGCCCTTGCGGGCGCAATGGGCATGGGCGCTGGCGCGTCGTCGCAGGGTTCAGCGTCTGGCGTGGACGGTGTGGCGTCCTCCATCAGCGGAAATGGGCATTTCGACGGTAACGGGAGCTTTCGTCTCGGTCATGGCGATAAGCGGCGCAGTTGGCTAGGCTTTCCACCGAGCAGCAGTGTTGGTGATCCAGCGGATGATGATTTGACGCGGGCGACGAAGAAGAAAGGTGGGAAGTGTTGTTGATTTATTTTCCTCGTATCGCTTCGCTACATTTCCAGCATGTTTGTGGATTGTCTCGTGCATTGATCAGCCAGTTTGCTTTTGCGTGGGTTGTTTTGTAAGGACGGGGTTCGGGATATAATACTTGCATGGCGTTTATTGAGGTGTTTATTGCGTTGACAACTACATTGCTGGTCGCATTGTTCTGCTTTTCTTTTCGTCTTTCCTCCTTCTTTCTATCGCTATTTTCTCTCGTTCCGGCGCATGTCAGCATCATGGGTATATGGGTACATGGATGAATGGCACGATGACGGAGGTGCCGGCGCCTGGGATACATCGGGTTTCGTCCTCGTATATTCTTTCTTCCCTTGATCTCTTCTACTTATCTAGCTAGACGGTAATACGCTGATCTTTCTCAACAGATATGTTATGATTCAATGTCTGTCAATAGTACACTATGATGTAGGTAGACTTAAGAGATACGCACAGATCCGAACCACACACCAATCAGACCGGGATAAAGTCTCCGCGCTGTGCGTCTGACTATCCTATTTCGACGACCGAGTCGGAAGCTATCTGCCGGAATTCTTTTGCTCTCGCGAAATCGTATAAATTATCGGGAATGTTAGAAGGGGCCAACCAGTCCAGAATTTACGGAGGCTGTCCCTCAGCCAGGGATACCTCTATCTCCCAGATATTAAACAACGAGAAGATAGCCGAATACCCTGCCCCTCTTTTCGTGTAAAAGCCGCATAACACATCCTCGACAGACTAAATGAGTACCTATGTATGTAGTTATGTACCCATCCGTATCAGAATCCTACCTAGGTAGCAAAGATGAGATGCCGCCGCTTTAGAGAGGGTGCTCATTGTAGGTATGTACGGAGAACCGCTTAGTAAGTACTTAGTAATGTAATTGGTAGGTACTAAGCGAGTGGCGGATGTCAGGGTTTCTTTCGCTAACCTATCTAGGTAACGGGGGAAAACCATCCAATGGTAAAGGATTGGAAGGGGTAAAATCGTACAAAAAAAAAAACCTCGTTTTTCCCACAATACCTACCTTACAAAACTAAAAGTTCTCCTGTACCTACCTAGTCAGTCCTATTCTCCGTATAAATTCGATCTCTACCCTTCACTCTTTCATCATCATATTATTCATTCATCATGGGAAACGTAAGCTACTGGATAGATTTCCACCCCCGCTTCAAATAACAACCGAATGATTTACCAACGAGACTGTAGGGAGCAAAGGCTCAGATGAAGCGTGATCGCAACGCCAAAGATGCAAAAGGCGCGGGAAAGTCCCAGACCAAGACGGTATGCATCCATGTTCATCTTTTTTCTCTTTCGTCTCCTCTGTGGGTCACGGTGAAAGGGTCATACTCACTATCGTTAATCTTGTACAGAATGAAGCGGCAAAGGATATCCAATGTTTTGTGTGCAAAGCGACCTTTCTCAAGACGACTCGCGGGCCGGCGTTGACGGAACATGCCAGCAATAAGCACAGCAAGACTCTTCAAGACTGTTTTCCTAATTTTGTGGATATGCCCAAGAAATAAATAAAAATATCGGTTAGAGATTATTCTGTAAGGAGCCTTTAGTCGACGAGTTAATCATGTTAACTGGCAGTAGCCTCCCAGTGACTAGTCGTACATTAACAACGAGAGAGCCAGGAGCCAGTGGGGACCGTGATCTTCCTGCTCGTTTGGTCCTGCCAATGAAGAAACCAGGGGCGGTTCGGGGTTCAACAGGTGGATATTCAGGCACTGGGGCATTCTAAAATATGCAATGCGGAGAGGGTTGTCAGACTTGATCTGGGTAAGATTGAGAAGAATCCGACCACTTCCCTTATTGGGTTGCGGAATATAGACCCTTTCTGGCCCTCAACCTTATCATTACTTATGGTGGAATCAAGAGAAGGGCTATTGATTAAATGTTGGGGTCAGTCCAATTCGAAACGCCGGGCTCTTTGTTTGTCTAGCGCATTGTTTATGCAATTAGACAAAGATGAAAGCAACGACTCAATGTTTCTTTCTCCATTGTTGATGTGCTGTGTAACGTATCACAACGTCTATCCTTCAGGAAGATTAAGCCTTGTCCACGTCAAGGGTCTATCTGTCAGGGTCTACGCGCTCATGGAAGAGACAATTAAACTTCGGATGTTTCCGATGATGACTCAAGGAGTGAATCCTTCCTGACCTTATTTTCTTCTTTCGATGACTTCATCGCTGGAACACTGACTTTCGGGTTCACTCGTATAGGGTTTAGGTACACTTGGACCACAGAGAGTTTTCTACGATGAAGGGGTCATCGAATCATTTCAGTGATGTGGTCAGACCCGCCGATGCAGGAACCCTTCGAGTCATTCCCCTTGTCGGTATCATCATTAAGCGCTTTAATATCGCGGTACGCAGGAGGAACTGGCCGACGCGCTGATAGGAACGCTGCGCCGGAGTAAGCGCTCGCGGCGTTCAACCGTGGACCCGCAAATGTCTCGCGGTGGATAGAGGAATGTGGGCGGGTCTAACGTCCCGACTGGGTAATGCGGGATCGACAGCGCCCATCGCTGGATAGGTCGTCGCGGAAAAGACGGAGGGCACTGTTCAATGTGAGCGATCTGGGATCAACTTCAGCATTCTCTGCTAGGAAGGTGGTATCCGGGCTGAACCTGGATGGACGGAGTACTCCGCAGATGCAGGGCTCCTGCAGACACTGGCGCGAGGGGAAGGGGATATATTCTTGGCCGGACGGGGATTGTTGCAGACGGCCGGGGTTGAGCCGATGGAGGAGGCCCAGAGCGGAGGGATACCGGAGGAACAACGTTTGAGATTGACTCCTGGGGCCGTGGATCATGACCGGAAGAGAAACGGGATCTTCAGGCGGTCGCGGGTTGGCTGGACGGAGGCAGAAAACGCCGGAGCCCGTCGGGAAGCCTAGCCCATAAACGTCACCCCGCCCAGTGCAGTTCCTCTGCCGCCGGAGGTATAAACGGGGTCGCACAGTTTCATCCTGGCACCGCCATCGCATCATCGCCCCTGTTGATCGTCCACCGCCTTGTCCAGCCTTGCTGGCCTGTTCGGTTTCTCTCCCCGCCAACATCACACATATCTCCTCCACGCTCCCGTCTCTTCCCCTCCCCCCAGGCCAGCCCCGGCAAATGCGATGAGATGAGGCTCTCCTATCGTGTTGGTACCCGCCGCACTCCTGATCCTCGCCGTCGTCCTGATCAAGCGCCATCTCGACGTGATCCAGGACGATTCGCGGGTTCAGTCGTTCTGGCAATTCGATTTCCTCGACAACCACGAGACCTCAAGTTCATCCGTCGTCAGCCCTGCAACCGAAGCCGTGAAAGACCAGACCGCGTTACCCGATCCGCCAGAGCGACCTCAGCCCACCTTCGAGACCACCCCGATTATCGTCCCCAATGACCGGGTGATCGTCATCGCGAAGCTCGCCCACGAGGATACATCCTGGGTGAGCAACGATCTCGCCGAGTACGCACTGTCACCCCCATCCCGGATACATACATATAGACGCAAATACTAACGACCGCCCAGATGGCGAAACGTCATTTACACCGTCGACGATACCAACGCCCCCCGCCACACCCCCAAGAACAAGGGCCGTGAGAGTCTCGCCTACCTCCAGTACATCGTCGACCACTACGACGACCTCCCCGCCACCATCGTCTTCATCCACAGCCACAAGGACGGCTGGCCCGCCGCCTGGCACACCGACACCCTCGACTACAGCAACGTCGAATCCATCCGCTCCCTGCAGACCGACTTCGTCCAGCGCAACGGTTACGCCAATTTGCGCTGCCAGGAAACCCCCGGCTGTCCCGACGAGATCAAACCGTTCCGCGAGCCGCGCCCGGGCAAGGCCACCGAGAAGGCCTACGCGCAGGCCTGGGAGGAGCTCTTCAACAATACCGATGTCCCCGAGGTGATTGGCGTGCCGTGTTGCTCGCAATTCGCTGTATCGCGCGACCAAGTCCTCAAGCGTCCGCTCAGCGACTATGAGCGGTTCTACAACTGGGTGTTGAACAATCGTTTGGCGGATGATGTGACGGCGCATATTATGGAGTACACCTGGCATATCATCTTCGGAATGGATCCGGTGTAGTATGTTCCCCCACCCTCGACGTTCTGACGTAATTATCGAGAACGAACCATGCTAACAGTAACCCCACAGTTGCCCCGACGCGTTCCAATGCTACCAGGATGTCTACGGCGATCAGTATTTCTGGTAGTCGTTTTGTAAATAATACCCCTTTTTGCTTACTTGCTTGTCATTTACGTTTTACGAAGCTTTCGCGCAGTGCGTTCCAGGCGTTCACCTCCTCTGTTTGTATATGACATGATTCGACGTTCCTGCCCACCACAACCAAAAGCGGCGTGTTCATTCCTCTGTTCCATACCTGCCCGCCACCTTGCCGCACTCCCCTCACGCCCACCGTTCCCAACTGGCCTTGGGACGGGTATCCGGTCCGGCGTTGTCAGATACCTCGCATTCGATGTCTATGATTTCGGCTCTTGTAATCATACTGCTTATCGCACACAATATTTCGGTCATCAACCTTTCAACTTTGGCACAAGGCAGCAACAAGTAGACTTAGAGCGCTCCGCCTCTGTAGATCGATCTCTGCCCAAGATCTGGAGCCTGCGACCCATAAAGTGGACCGCTGGCATGATAATCTGGGAAACCATCTACGACATCCTATTAATAGCGCTCGGTCGGTGGGGGCTACGTTATGTAAGGATGGCGGGGTGGGCAATGCAGGATGAGACGTTGTACTGCCACATTCGGGAGAATGGTGCGCCGCTTTAGAGGGTTCAACGGGAATACCAGTTTGGGCTATTTACCTCTGCAAGATACTGAAGAACATTGTAATTGTCTCGTCGATGTCGTTGATTTGAAGAGGAGTAAATCATTCTCCGAGATGCCAGGAATCAATGAAAGGCTGTCTGGGTAGGTACAATGACTTTTATTCCATCGAGTTGTATGGACATGAAGAAATAGACTATCTAGATAATGAAAGACTGGTTATGGGTATCAAATGCAAATCAACGCTCTTCAACAAATCAACTGACACAGGAAAATCGTAAAGTCATCCTCAAATCCCCCCAGCAATGACCACTCCACACCCATACGCAGCTGCATTATTCGCCGCGCAATAAAGACACTCCCCTCGTACCTGAACATACATATTCACCATCTGTCTCCCGGTCTTTTGCATTGCAAGGGGCAGATCACCCGTCACCCAGTGGAACTGCAACGAGTCATGTCCGACATCCATCTGCTCCTGAGTAGCCAGACTATGGCAGAAGACATCCGTCGTGGGAATTCCGCGAAACCGCTTCTCCACGACCTGTTTCTCCGGATCGGCCGTCTTGCAACTGCACGGCTTCCCAAACACCCCAGCCGGAGGCCAGTCCCAGTGGTAATCGCCGATCGTGCCGATCCACGCGACCAGCTTCTTACTCCCGCTGTGTCGGATCACTCGTACTTTGATGGGCTCCGCGTCCTGCGACTGCCAGAGCGGGTTTCCGTGCACATCGTGCTTGATGGCGCGTTGGCGCGCCCCTTCGATCTTCGACACGACGTAGTTCGGCATCAGGCCGTAGCTGACGTCCCGAAGGACCCCGACGGTGAGGTCCTTGGTCATGGTGCGTTTGCGCTTGTTGGACTGCCGGAAGCGGAGTGCCGTCGCGATTGCTGAGTCCATGAGTATCGGCTCGTTCTCTATCACGTTCGTGTCCTTTCCTAGTTTTATTTCCACGTCTTCGAGTTCCTCCACCCGCGCCGGGTAGCTGAGTATCGGCCTCCCGTGGAAGATTGTCCCCACGTGGATGAAGTAGCCTGCAACTCCCTCACTGGGTATCATGTCGTTCTGCCGCATCCCCAGTGAATGTCCGTTGGGCAATCGGTATCCGTACCGGGTGAGGTTGAAGCCGGTCAGACCGAGCAGCGAGGAGATGTAGTTTCGTGCGAGTTGCTCGTAGAGACTGGCATGCGCCATGATGTCCAGTAGATCTGCCATGGTGAGCTCGTATACTCCGCACACGCGCGCGAGACAGAGCACGCGGAGGATGACGGCGCCGGCGAATCCCTGTGCGCGCCGACTCTTCGACATGATCCCCGCGCAATGCTTGCCGATATCTTTCCGGCCCTGGATCCGACTGCTATCGTAGAAGGGGTTCGTGTCCGAGTCTTGGAGGAGTTTCTTGCGGATCCGCGATGACCATCCTTTACCCAGACGCTGTCGCACGCTGGCGTCTTTGACAACGCAATTGAGGTTGAAGATGACGGGGCGGTCTAGACCTGCCGCGGCGACGATCGCGTCCGTGAAGCCGTTCTGATCGATCGCTGCCTCGATGTCAGGGTACATGTGGTAGAAGATCTTGACGCTTTTGGCTGGGTTGGTGCGCCATCCGATGGGTGCATGGGCTGGCCGTACTGCGGGGGTAGGGGCTCGACGTAGCCGTACTGGATGAAGTAGGTCATGAATTCGTTGATGTCGGCGGTGAATTGTCGCGCGGCCTTATGGCCCATGTAGTGGGCGGTTACTTTCTGGCCGGCGGAATCGAGTAGCGGAACGATGAAGTCCTGCGCTGACATGGTGGATCGGCATACTCTGTAGTGTTGTCTCTGGGTCTGGGGACATGAATGCAATGCGATGAAAAGATCAGAAGACAGAGGATAGGATAAATTGCCGCAATGGACGTTGCGGCTGTAAGTCTGACTGGAAGTATTACTATTCGAGCCAGCCCCGCGGTTGGCGAACAGGCAGCGTGGGCAGCAATCATCCTGCACCGCCCCCGCCAGCACTAAAAGGCCAACACGAGGTCCGTCAGAGCCTCTCGCTGCATAACGTCGTCTCATTGGCGTCCCACCCAGATGGTGCTGAGCCTGCAGCGGTGATTGGGAGAAACGTAGCGTGCTAAGCGTCCAACAACCGATGCCCACGGGACTTGATTCTGCTGCATTGCGAATCTCGCCATCCTTCGTCATACCAGAGTCATGACTCCGCCAGACGTTGATTTAACGATCCCACATGCGGATGAGCCAAGCTGCGCCTGTGGACACCGGCTGTGTATATTCTTCGGGCGGAGTGTTGATCGGAGGCTATTTTGGGACGAGTCATGTTCTGTCTGGGTTGGGGGTTCCCATGGCTCTATCGGAATGATCTGCCAGTATGCGCCTCGTGGCCGAACGCGCGTTGTCGATGAGCCCAAATCGACGAGGCTGACGTTCCATCCTATCATTTGCTCCCCACCCTTTCCTGTCCAATAAACATAGTGAAGTAGAGGCTGGATGGTCATTACTCCCTCTTCCCTGATGTTCCATTCTCTATTGCTCAAGATGAACAGGGAGGGCAAATATACATGACTCCCCACTCCATGGTAACCGGAAAACCAACTTATTCAGTGTGATCACCCATTCTGCGTCGGAGGTATAGATCGTACATGAAATGAAGCAGCCTAGGACCAGGTGCAGTCCCAAACGCACAGCTCCTCCGCCCTGAGTCTAGGGCGGGACCGCGACTTTTCTCAAACCGTTTCAACCTCTCGGCCGGTGCTTCCCCCGGAGAAAAGTCGGTGGACTGTCAAGGTTCAGCCCATGATTTGTGGTGAAACATGTTTCCGTTGCTGTCAGGCGAGAGGCCCGTGGTGGTGTTTCATCGGGCATCGCTGTTGCCGGAAGTATGACTGGCAAGGTGAAGTACAGGTGAATAGTGAACACGAGGTGGCTTGATTGTCATATATAAGCATGCTTCCCTGGAAGATTTGTATAATTTGCTGTAAGTCATATCGCAAAAGGGTTGTCCATTTGAGTTGCATTTTCTGAGGCTACGGACAAGAAAGAGAGGGAGGAAATGCTTGTAGTTCTCTATTAAGGAGGATAACATGTATCCTTCTATAACCGGTAGATAAACTGTTTCCTATTACAATATATTGCTGCGAACACAGTCTTGTTCCCTTTTTGGTGTCAGGGCTATCCGAGTCACGGGACTCATAGGGCGGCCCTGCTCACCGACTCGAGCGAGATGGTCCTTCTCTCAATCACTAACAGGCTTCTTCTCATCTTCATCCAGCCCTTGATGGTTTCCTCAGCCTGCTAGCCTCAACCCTGCCGAGTTGACGTGTTCACCCGTCTACCGATACAATGCCGTCCTGTCCGGCAGCTTTGACCAGGGGTTCGCTCCATCTTACTGGTCATGAACAGGCCGTCAGCCGTCGGCTGGATTTTCCCAGCTAAGGTTCCGCTCTATTTACAATCAGCTCGTTTGCTTTTTGGGTAATTCTCCTCGTTTCATTTGATCTCACCTTTGCGCGCAATATCATGACCTGGTGGGGATGATTTCTCCAACAATCTCGCGACTGACCTCGCACCTTTTGTCTCTCTTTTTGGTGAGAACCCCACGAAGCAATATCTGAGCGAATGCCTGACCGTGGTCGATGCCATCATCTTCGCCATTGCTCCGTTGGGCGTCATTACGGCCATCGTCTCGGTCATTCGGGTATGCGGGCCCCCGTCGCTGCGAGCCTTCATCGGACGAGCACAAGAGGGTGCCGGCACCGCGGAAGCTGAACTTTGTTCTTCAACGAGTCGCGATGTCTGTGAGCTATATAACAACGGTGGGATCGCACGGTGTTTGGACGCCCGAAGATCCTGGAATTCGTCCATGATCGGCTGGATAGCAGAGAGGACCTTATATCCCGGACAGTCTTTGGTGACAAACCCTTTGAAGAAAAATGGGGCGTCGGAATCTACCTTTTCAAGGATCATATCAAAGATAGAGCAGATGGGGAATGGTTGAAAGAGGTGGGAAGCAAGAGGGTGGCCCTGAACAATCCAGACATCCCGCCAGATTTTCTCGGAGAATTCCCCCCAAATCCCAATCTCACCATTTAATATAGGGATAAGCACGTTGCCACCATGGGTATCACTTGCGATCGCTGTCATAGGAACGCTATTGCAGCTCGGGGTTCTGCTGTGGGCTGGTGTCGCCCGCTACAAGTTCGAGTGGACTAGGGGGGATGTCCAGGACCGCTATGCATTGCCTACGCTGGTCATTGGCACAGCATTGTTAACTGCGGGGATCATGGTGTGCGCAGTTTTAATCAACGGGACAACCAAGGAGCAAGTCTTCCATCGGACCACGACCACAGACGCGCGGTCTCGGCTCTACTGGGTCCAGCCTGGCACACAGTTCGTGGGGGATCAGGCCTTCGATTCTTTTGCGTTCAGCCATCCCCACAACCAGCTCACTCGATACATATCGTCCTGGAAAGCTAGCAGGCAGCCTCCCAAAACAGTGCCGGTGTGCGCTTGCATAGCAGCCACGATCGTGGGATTCATCCTGCAGTTCCTCGGGCTCCGGGCATGTCATTCTTCGGTTGCTGTTGCTCAACTCGGATTGATGCTTGCCATGAGCACTGCACGTTCCTCGCTGCGGAGTAATCGTCTGGCTGGACGCGATGTGGATCTAGTAGAGGCCCCTGACCTTTACGCCGGGTACGAGCTGGACTGGGTTGCCCTGTGCATTGGGTACATGGACCGCTCCGATCTTCGCCAATACTGGTATATCCCAAATAGTGCGTTGGCGTTTGAGGAGCTGACCGCCACCTCTGAGAGAATCCATCACGGAGAGATATCGTACATTTCATGGTCCAACAACAGTACGCCATTGTTATCTGGCTTTATATCCCACCGGTCCCCTTCAAAGGGCTTCTGGCAACAGACCGAGAGGTGGCGATTCAATCAGTACTTCCCTGGAAAGATGCGAAGGAAACTGTTCAAAGCCCACAGCCAGCCAATCTCATGGACGACAGCGCCTCCGTCTTCATATACCGCGCGCGTCTAGCATATCTAACTCAAGACTGGGGCGACCAGCTGGTCAAACCTCGCGCCATGGCCCGGGCATTAGCCCTGACTATTGACGCTACCATGAAAGTTTTCTTCAATACAGATGCGGTTCTACAGGCTGGGTGGAATGAAGCTTCACGAATATACTGGTCCTTCCCATGCGCAGTAGCGGAAATCCAGGCAGCCAAACGCCGAATGCCAGGAACGGAATCTCCTCCAATCCTGTCCGCCAGCCCAAGGTGGAATCCCCAACCCTCGCGTCATGTGCATCTTACCCTAAGGCGCCCCGACCCATCCAGAAAACCCGGCAAGTGACCCATGGACAGCAGACGCATTGGAGTTAGAGGCAGTACTCGGCCTAATAACTTGGTCCCGCCAGGTTCTGTTTCCCTCTGGTGAGGAACCTCCCTCCGTCTACCGTGTCGTTGAGCTCCGCCGTTATGACTCGGAAGCCGGCATTAGACCAGAAAAGCATCTTGATTTCTGGGGAGGAAGGATAGCCCTCGAGACGCGGCCCTTGGCAATGCTGCTGGACCCAGGTGAGAGTGAAGGCGTCTTATTCGGCACCCATCACATCCCCGAGAGCTTGAGAGGCCCAAAGGCGAACGACGGAGTCGCCCATGTACGACGCATTACTCTATATGAGCACACGGTGTTCCAGTTCTTCGCGCAGGAAATTTACTCCATCTTCTTTACCTCGATGCTCCACGCCGTGAAGGACATTAGGGGGGAAACACGGAATGTGGGGGATACCCTGGTGAATAGTAGTATTTCTCAGATCCAGAGAGCTTTTACGGATCATGGGTTGGGGACAGCAGAGGATGCACTGGATTGTATCTTCCCGGCTTTGGTTAACCAGGGAAAACTTCCACGATAGTAGGAAACAGATGAGAAAAGGCTTAGAGTTGTTTGTCGGTGTTTCTCTCCTGGGGACAATACCTTTTATCGGCCATTCCAAACATCTAGACGTTCATATCTGTTAAGCAGATGACTCCATAAGTGAATAAGTAAAACTGACCCTTATGTACATAAAACATTACATCACCATGCACAAAGAATGGTGCTACCGCCCCAAGCGGTGAGATTTTGCCGATGACTTCTTCCCGATTTGGTCTCCGACTCCACATAACTATCGTTGCGACACACTCGTCTCTCCATCTGTCTCAATTCAATCTACTGCTTCTTCTGTTCTATAGAGTCGGGTTTCAAATCAAGCTGAAATGTCTGCCACCGACTCCGCCGAGTCACAATGGCTCGCTCAACTGACAGCGATGCGTGAAGCTATCGCCGACTTGAAGCTTCCAAAGAACCCCACCAACGATCAACTTGGATACGGCAGCGACCTGGACTTGGACTTGGATGAGGAGTACTCGTCTCCCGGAACAGCCGACGATATCTGGGACGTGATTAGCTCCGACGACGAGTCAATTCTTGGCCTGGATGAGGTCGATCGCGTTGCTTCGCCGCTGTTGAACGCCTACGACCAAACCTGGCTGGAGCAGAAATGCTTAGGCCTCAGCATCCAGAAACCCGGACTCGATGCGCACGAACTCGCCCAGCAAATCACTGCTACCCTGGCAACCGACAGTGGCGATGATGAGCTGCAAATGTCCCTCGCGGAGATTGTTGGCTTCGACGACCTAGATTTTGTCATTGAGCTGATCGCCCACCGCGGGGAAGTCCTGGCGAGCCCTGCGAAGGGTGCCGAGGCCCAGACAGACGGCCTGATGTCAGGGAAACTCCAGACCAAAGCGGAGCGAGAACGGGCCCTACGACAGCAAGACTACGAGCACAAACATTCAACGCTGCTACCTGCGCAAACACGGCAGGAGCCGCAGTACCCCCACGTTTTCAAGATGCATGACTCGCGGAATGTTCTTGCATTTGGTGGGAAGCGATACGGTCTTCCCCTGGGAAGCAAGCAGATTGACGAGCAAAAGTATACCGAGATCGAGGTTCCGGCGTCTAGAGTGGGAACTCTAGCGAACACCCAGAAACTGGTCCCGATCGCCTCGATGGATGGTCTATGCCAGGGCACCTTCAAGGGATACAAGTCCCTGAATCGTATGCAGAGCTTACTGTATGATGTGGCTTACAAAACCAGCGAGAACATGCTTATTTGTGCTCCGACTGGTGCTGGTAAGACGGACGCTGCTATGCTGACGATCCTAAACGCTGTTGGCAAAAACACTGTTCCGAACCCTATGGAAGAACCAGATGCAACAGACTTTGTGTCGTGCAGATCGATGACTTCAAGATCGTTTATGTCGCTCCGATGAAAGCTCTGGCGGCGGAAGTCACAGAGAAACTCGGCAAACGGTTGGCATGGCTAGGCATTCAGGTTCGTGAACTGACTGGTGACATGCAGTTGACGAAGAGGGAAATCGTCGAAACCCAGATTATCGTCACGACCCCTGAAAAATGGGATGTGGTCACACGGAAAAGCACCGGTGATACTGAACTCGTACAGAAAGTGCGCCTATTGATCATCGATGAGGTACACATGCTACACGATGAACGTGGTGCAGTCATTGAGTCCTTGGTCGCGCGTACCCAGCGCCAGGTTGAGAGCACCCAATCGCTCATTCGCATCGTTGGTCTCTCTGCGACTCTCCCCAACTACATCGATGTTGCCGACTTTCTGAAGGTCAACAAGATGGCTGGCTTGTTTTATTTCGACAGCTCATTCCGACCCGTCCCTCTCGAGCAGCACTTTATCGGTGTCAAGGGGAAGCCAGGTTCCAAACAGTCGAGGGAGAACATCGACACTGTGGCCTATGAAAAGTGCGCGATATGCTTGAGCATGGCCATCAAGTCATGGTCTTTGTACATTCGCGCAAGGACACTGTTCTGACAGCTCGCATGCTCAAGCAAATGGCTGCCGAGGAGGGACGCGAGGACTTGTTCAGCTGTCAGGACCACGAAAATTATTCCAGCGCGTTGAAGGACATGAAACACGCCAGAGCACGCGAATTACGGGATCTCTTTGCCAGTGGATTCGGTACCCACCACGCTGGTATGAGTAGAAGTGATCGTAACTTGATGGAGCGCATGTTTTCGGAGGGCCTGATCAAGGTCTTGTGCTGTACGGCTACGCTTGCATGGGGTGTTAACCTTCCTGCGGCGGCCGTCGTCATCAAGGGAACCCAGCTTTACAACCCCAAGAGGGTAAATTTGTCGATCTCGGTATCCTGGATGTGCTGCAGATCTTTGGTCGTGCTGGTCGACCGCAGTTCCAAGACACAGGTATCGGTTTCATCTGTACCACACACGACAAACTTAACCACTATCTTTCCGCGGTCACGTCTCAACAACCCATCGAATCCCGATTCTCTAGCCGCTTGGTGGACAACCTCAATGCTGAAATCTCCCTCGGTACAGTCACATCGGTGCCAGAAGCAGTCCAATGGCTGGGATATTCATACCTCTTTGTGCGCATGAAACGTGAACCAAGAAACTACGGAATTGACTACGCAGAGATGCGAGATGATCCCATGTTGGTGCAGAGGCGCCGTCAGCTGATCATTCAAGCTGCCCTCGTGTTGCAGAAAAGCCAAATGATAATCTACAACGAAAAAACCGAAGAACTCAGGGCAAAGGATGTTGGACGTATTGCTAGCCAGTATTATGTCCTGCAAACCAGCGTCGAGATTTTCAATGAATTGATGCGCCCTCGTGCTGGAGAGGCAGACGTGTTGCGGATGATCAGTATGAGCGGTGAATTCGACAACATCCAGGCTCGTGAGCAGGAGTCCAAAGAGCTCAACCGGTTGCGTGATGAAGCAATCCAGACCGAGGTTGAAGGCGGTAACGACTCACCTCATGCGAAAACCAATATCCTATTGCAGTCTTATATCTCGCGTGCCAAGATAGAGGACTTTGCGTTGGTCTCGGATACTGGCTACGTCGCCCAGAATTCGGCTCGTATCTGCCGTGCTTTGTTTATGATTGCCTTGAACCGACGCTGGGTTATCAATGCCAAGTTCTGTTGTCTATGTGCAAGTCGATCGAGAAGCAACTGTGGCCCTTCGACCATCCGTTCCATCAGTTCGATCTTCCTCAGCCAATTCTTAGGAATTTGGACGAAAAGCTCCCCAGTTCGTCCATCGAATCCATGCGAGATATGGATATCGCAGAAATAGGCCAGCTTGTGCATAACCAGAAGATGGGCAAGACCTTGGTAAAGTTGCTGGACAATTTCCCTACACTCAGTGTGGAAGCGGAGATAGCTCCTCTGAATCGAGACGTGCTTCGTATCAGGTTGTCTATCTATCCTGAGTACGTCTGGAATGACAGACATCATGGTGCCTCCGAGTCGTACTGGATCTGGGTGGAGAACTCTGAAACATCAGAGATCTACCATCATGAATACTTCATCCTCAGTCGGAAGAAGCTCCATGATGAGCATGAGCTGAATTTCACCATCCCTCTTTCGGACCCCTTGCCAAGCCAGATCTACGTACGCGCCATATCCGATCGTTGGCTGGGAGCTGAGACTGTCACTCCGGTGTCTTTCCAGCATCTGATTCGCCCTGATACGGAAAGCGTGTACACCGACCTGCTTGACCTTCAGCCCCTTCCAATTTCAGCTTTGAAAAACCCGATTTTGGAAGAGCTCTATGCTCAACGATTCCAATTTTTCAATCCAATGCAGACGCAGATCTTTCACCTTCTCTACCACACTCCAGCCAATGTTCTCTTGGGCTCACCGACTGGTAGTGGAAAGACAGTGGCTGCAGAGCTGGCATGTGGTGGGCTTTCAGAGAAAACCCCGGTTCTAAGGTCGTGTACATTGCCCCTATGAAAGCCCTTGTCCGTGAACGTGTCCAAGACTGGAAGAAACGACTCACAGCACCCATGGGACTCAAGTTGGTCGAGTTGACTGGTGACAATACCCCTGACACGCGGACTATTCGTGACGCGGATATTATCATCACAACACCTGAGAAGTGGGACGGTATCTCCCGTAGCTGGCAGACAAGAGATTACGTGCGGAAGGTGAGCCTCGTGATCATTGACGAAATTCACCTGCTGGGTGGTGACCGAGGTCCCATTCTGGAGATCATTGTTTCTCGTATGAATTACATTGCCTCTCAGTCTAAGGGCTCTGTCAGACTGATGGGCATGTCTACTGCCTGTGCTAATGCCACGGATTTGGCAAACTGGCTAGGCGTTAAGGAAGGCTTGTACAATTTCCGACACTCTGTTCGTCCTGTGCCTCTGGAGATTTACATCGATGGGTTCCCTGAGCAGCGTGGGTTCTGCCCCTTGATGCAGTCTATGAATCGCCCTACTTTCCTCGCGATCAAGAGCCACTCGCCTGAAAAGCCCGTCATCGTGTTTGTCGCTTCTCGTCGACAAACCCGACTGACTGCGAAGGATCTGATTAATTACTGTGGCATGGAGGATAACCCACGACGATTTGTCCGCATGAGCGAAGAGGACCTCCAGCTCAACCTTGAACGCGTAAAGGACGATGCACTGCGTGAAGCACTCAGCTTCGGTATTGGTTTGCACCATGCCGGTCTGGTGGAATCTGATCGCCAGCTGGCGGAAGAACTGTTTGCGAACAACAAGATCCAGATTCTTGTGGCCACCAGCACTCTTGCGTGGGGTCAACCTACCCGCCCATCTCGTGGTCGTCAAAGGAACTCAGTTCTTCGACGCAAAGATTGAGGGCTACCGAGATATGGATTTGACTGATGTGCTGCAAATGCTCGGACGTGCTGGGCGTCCCCAGTTCGACTCTTCCGGTATTGCACGCATCTTCACCCAAGATGCAAAGAAAGCCTTCTACAAACATTTCCTTCATACCGGCTTCCCCGTTGAGTCCACTCTGCACAAAGTCCTCGACAACCATTTGGGCGCTGAAGTTTCCGCCGGAACCATCACCACCAAACAAGACGCACTGGACTATCTGACCTGGACTTTCTTCTTCCGTCGCCTCCACAAGAACCCCTCCTACTACGGGCTTGAAATTTCCGCCGAGGAGCACAACACCATAGCCGCTCAGACCATTGCTCAAGATTTCATGATCGACCTCGTTGACAAGTCTCTCGGTGAGCTCGCCGAATCATCCTGTGTCACCCTTGACTCTGCCACCGGTGAAGTCGACCCAACCCCGTTCGGCAAGATCATGAGTTACTACTATCTCTCACACAAGACAATCCGCTACCTCATGTCTCACGCGAAACCTAACCCGTCCTTCCAGGCCGTCCTTAGCTGGATGTGTTCTGCCACGGAATTCGACGAGCTCCCCGTGCGTCACAATGAGGACCTCATCAACGCTGAACTCGCCCGCAACCTGCCCCTCGACGTCGACTGCATGGGTGATCTCCCCATGTGGGACCCTCACGTCAAAGCTTTCCTCCTCCTTCAGGCATACATGTCCCGCATCGATCTACCCATCTCTGACTATGTCGGTGATCAGACCTCTGTCCTGGACCAGGGTATTCGTATCCTCCAGGCTTCGATCGACGTCATGACCGAGCTGGGGTACCTCCCCGCCTGCGAGAAACTCATCGCTCTGCTCCAGTGCATCAAGTCCGCCCGCTGGCCTGAGGACTCTCCGCTCTCTATCCGCCCGGCGTCCCTGTCGAAGCGAACGGCAAGGAAAAGCAGTCTGCCGCCCTCCCACCATCTCTTACTGCACTGTCATCGCTGCCCGCGAGCGCCATCCACCCTCTCGCCCGCAAACTCCACCTGCCACCCCCAACAAGCGCCCAATTCACCAAGGCGATCTCCTTCCTTCCTCGTCTCTCCCTGTCCATCACCACCGTCTCGCCCACCGGAATCACTGTGACGCTCACCCGCCACAATCCTCCCACAAACCAGGATTAGGATCTATGCCCCGCGCTTCCCCAAGCCCCAAACCGAAGGCTACTTCCTGGTTATCTGCCGTGCCAAATCTGATGGTTCCGACGGCGACATCCTCGGCCTGAAGCGTGTGTCCTGGCGCCACTGTCTCGCGGCAGAAGCTCATCGACCGCAATGGGGCTGGTTCTAGCCGCAAACCGAATAATGGAAAGGGTAGCAACGCTTCGATGACTGTTCGGTCGACGGTCAAGTTCCCCCAGGGTGTGTTGGAGGAGAATTCTGCGAAGAACACCCTCAATATCAAGGTGATTAGCGATTCGTATCCTGGGATGGAGTGGGTGATTTCCAATGCCGCTATCGAAGTCGAGTCTGCGACGCAAAGTTTGCCTGGCTCTGCTGTTCCTCCTGAGAAGCCGTCTGGATCGGAGTGAGTGGCTTGATGCCGTATCGAATGTAGATAGACGTATTCTCTTCATAGAACTGGAGATATTATAGAAGATATAATACTATGCATTCGATATTGATAAACCGCCACCGTTCCGTACTAGCTACCCAGAGCATGTTCGTCTTGTATCTGGCAAGACTTGCGAAAATAGGATAAGGAAAGAAAGGAAAGAAAAGACCGCATGACACTGCCAATAAAAAACCGGCGAAAAGCAGATAACCACGACGAGAGATGAATAAATGGCAAGCGAGAAAGAATGAAGCGTCGTCCACGATGAAATGCAATTCCAAGTGCGATGCGCAAACAGTTCAAAGCAATAACTCACGATAAACATGCTACCTGCGCTGGAGGGAAATATACAGAGAGAACAATAGTAAGAGATGAGAATAGATAAGCAAACCTGCCGCCTTGGAAAGAAATCGTTCATACGGTCTCAATGCGTAGCTCCTGGGATTTCCCATGGCGATGACGATACTGAGCATCCATCACGCGCGGCGTTCTTCCTCCCCTCGTCACGAGCCGTTCATCCGGGCTTAGGCGATCTGCCCGGGGCCCAATAGGAACTAGCATCTGCTTTCTGCCTTTCGAGACGGATACGGACCGCGCGATGGAGACTTCCACCTTGGGAAGTGCGATGATCGAGTCGCGCGTAGCAGGGTCTGTGTCGTCGCGATTCTCTTTCTCGTCTTCCTCGTCATCATCGTCCTCGTCGTCGACGTCACTGAGAGGCATGCGAGTTGAGTCGCGGGAGAAACGGCGGGTTTGCTACCGGCTGGGGAGATGAGCTTCTCGGTGACTGAGTTCAAGGGAGACAGGATCGGTGACGATGAAGCTGAGCTGACGCTGGCGGATTCGCTCGGCAGCTCTTGGGTGTTGACGGTCGGGACTGTGCGAGCTTCTGTTTCGCTTCGCTCGTCCAGGATGGCTGGTTCTTGTTGATGATCTCCCATTGTGGTTCTTCTTTCGGGTCGACATAGCTTTTGACTGGCTTGATCTTTTGCAGGAGCTCTGCTTCGTCTTCTTCTGCCCCAACGGAGGAAGTTGAGAGGAACGATGTGACTGAATGTTCAGTCCTGTGGGATGATGGTGATTTGACTGAAGGACTGTGGACCATGAGAAGGATGTGGTCTTGATCGTTGTGCAAGGTGTCGCGATGTGTTGCGTCTACTAAAGATGACTGGCTGCGGTGGAAGGGGCTGGGTCCACGGGGGATGTTCTGCGTGCCGGGACCTTGGACGCCTTTGTCATTTGGGTGGTGGGAAAGAGTGTGAAGCTTGGAGTTTTCGGGCGTGGTGAAGTTGCACGTCGCCGTGGGGGAGGCAAGTCTGCCACTGTTGAAATTTCCTGGGAGTGTCTCAGTATGCTGTGTCCCGGGGGTCCAGTGGGTGGACAAAGGGTGTTGGGCTACCTCGTGTGCATTGGTTATGTCGTCTAGCGTTTTACTTCGTCTGTTCAATGGGCAGGGTGCTGGCTTTTACCAAGGAGACCGCCAAACATGACGCTGTACCGCTCCATCTGAACATCCGGGATGTCGATATTCAGCATTGGTCCTAGTCCATTCTGGCCTGCTTGGGTGGTTGGTTCGCTCTTCGTCTGGGGTGCTCGTTGCGGAGTGGCGGCCGCTTGCTGTTCAGGATTCTTGGGTTCGGTTCAGGCTCTGTCACCAAGCATGGCCAAACCTCAGCGTTGGAGATAGGCTTCGTGTCAGGAACCTCTGGTTCGGTGCGAGGCTGGTAGTCCACTGAATGAGAGGAGCCCTGGAGGGGCCATTCTCCACTGGAGCGGACTTGATAGAACGGCTGGTGCGTCGTGGATGTCATGGCATGCTTTGCCTTGAAAAAATCCACCGATCTTCTTCCACTTGCTGGGCTTCCGTTGCATAGGCGCTGGTGCGGGTGCTGGTGCTGGCTTCGGTGGCTCGGTGGGAGTGTTCAACAACTTCTCTTGCATTTGCGACATCATATGCTGAGCCCCCACCATCCGAGGGCTCCCCAGAGCAATGCCAATCATTTGTTCATCCACCCCTAATGTTGTGTGCGAAGCAGAGGGCGCCACCTCGGGAGGCGGCATGTTGATGCGAAAGTCAAAGCCAGTGATGGATTTGGGGCTTTCTTGCTTTGCTGTCGCGCATCAGATGTTCTAGGCCGCTGGAAGTCCGGTGTTGATGAATTAAAACGATCGCCATTCTGACTCTTGTTAAGATCGCGCAAGTCATTCCTCGGCAAGGCGTCACTGAATTTTAATACGGGATTGGAAATGGCCTCCTGGGCCCGCTGCGAGCGCGATTTTCCGAGAAAGATCCCCTTGGCCATCTTGATGCGACTGTTCGGCGAGGGCTCCAGGTTCTGATACATATAGGTCTAACGCGAGGGGAGGATATCAAAATTTAGAGGGAGAAGAAGAATATGATGAGGAAAAGGAGTGCTTGAAAAGAAAGGGAAGCCAAGAACGCCCAATGAGACTCTATCTCAATAGAAGGAAAAGGAACGGACAGCCTTCCAGAAGGCCAGGACGAAGAATGAGAGTGACTGCAAAAGGAAGAACCCTCCATGACGAAGGAAAAGGAGGCCCCTTCGATAAAAGAGCACCAGGGCATTGTGGAGCAACTTCGGCCAGAGTCATGGGTAGGGGCGGGCTAGCGGTGGGGATTCTAGATTTCAAGTAGATTGGATGGAACGAGAAAATCAGAACAGCCAACGGGCGTGCCAGACCGAGATTGTTGCCGCCGACGGGAGATGAGCACAGACGCCATCCTTTGGGTAGCGGACGCTGGACTCAATCGACGGGTCCAGTCGTGGCCAGCAGACGGGATGGGAGACATGGATGGAGTCAGCGCTATCCTATGCTTATTTAGCGGACCACGAATGATCGTGGACGAGGGTGAAATTAAGGGCCACGAACACTCCAGCCCCACTCCAATGATGTCTCATGGAGATACATTTCAGTCTCACTTCTCTTGGTCGGTCCGCGCATCTGTGACCCTCTGCTCAGCTGATATGGGCTCCTGATCAACTTTGATGTGCTGGATCTGCTTGTCTGGTGGTGTGTATCCTTTTCAGCTAACTACGCCGCCTATGCGCGATGGGTGCGATGCTGAGGACATGTTTGCGTGCATGTTCTGGGCCATTGCGGGGAGTCTCGTGTCTCGGGGGTGTCAGAGAGATGATCCTGACTCCATCTGCGAGAAGGATGCCCAATTTCATCGACGATCGCACTATATTCTCCGTATCTGCAGGGGCATTCGTTCAGCAACCGCGAGGAAACACGTCTTGCTCCGCCCGACACACCGCCATCACGCAACCACCGGCAATATTCAGTCCTGGTCTTGGTGATCCATATTTTCGCCTTCCTCGGTTTACCAATCGTAAGTGCCGTCATGGGGCGTTCTATCCAAGGCTTGCCTCGGAGGTCTCCAGCAATAGGATGCTATTTTCGGGCATTTAATCTTATTTGAAGTCCAGACCAGTGAATCAATCGCTGCCGAATCAGGCCCTGCCAGACCCTGGATCAACAGGAACCTGCTGGGTGCAGGAGAGGCTCAACTATGGAAAAAGCCGATGTGGCAAAAACAATCAATCGGAAAGTAGAAGACCTTGGCTCCTTTTTACGCTATCGGAAACGGTTAGACTCGACCCAGCCATCATAGCTCACCTACGTCAGTCCCGTTACGGGTAGTGTCGTAGTATATTCTGGACGTGACGGCTGTGACGCAAGATGGGCGGGATAGTATGCGCCACCACAATGCTCTGTCAACATTTCATGCCTCGCAGGAGTTGATTGCATTGATTGTTGGCATTCTCCTGGGTCCTCATGGGGATAGGTGATCGCAATTCAGCGGCTGTTGTGGGGTCCGGGGGAATCCACGAATTTCGCTATTACCACTTTGCTGGATAAGCTTCCAGTCCCTGAGCTCGATGGCATTCACCGTGACGATGTCCTTTCCCAGAGCAATGAACGGCTGTCATGCAGATGCACGCAGCCGTAAGGCGGCCAGCGTGGAATGCGCTAACCCGGAAACAGGCGGGGGAGATGTCATATCTTCTGGTCAGCACGCGCAAATTGCTCAGCTGTTGTCCATAGCACGGAGGAGTTGCGAGAAAGAAGCGGTAAAGGAGGTTTGATGTCCATCGTATCCAGAAGTGGAGTCGCGGCTCTCCCCACCGCCTGTGGTGGTGACTGTCTTGTCAACAGAGGAGGAGAACTCCGACAGATATCGACGGGATGACGGGATGACAAATGAAGCATGCTGAGGACGGCGATCGTGGTCGACGGTGCGGGCAGCATCGGGGTAGCCAGAAACCTAAGGGAGGTAGGTAGGCCGTCAGAGGGAATGGAGGTGAAGTAAGTTGCGTGGGAGAAATCCGGGAGAGGAACCCCACCACCTTAAACAGTTTAGGTCCGGCACGAGTCAACGACCACCTCAGGATTTCTTCTTCTTCCCCTCTCCATCTCTCTCGCATCTCCATCTCAGCTTCCCTCGGACCTTCCTCTCCTCCGATCCTTTGGGACCTGTGTCCGTATTCGATTCCTCATCCTATCCCTCTTCCTCCCCGTTCTCCGGAACCAGCTCGATCCGTCTCATTTTCCGTTCGATCCCGTCGTTGTTTATCCCACCGATCACCATGGGTGCCCACTCCGCTGTCTGGCAAGGTACCACCACCTCCCCTGTGTCTTTACACACTTTCTTGCCTTGGCCTTTGCTTTATCGTCATTATTCCAACTGTTCAGACTACTCACATGGATTTTCCCTCGTCTAGGATATGTCGATTCCAGGTACCGCAGCCTCTCCCCTACCCCGCTCCAGGCCACATCCCACTCTATCTCGAGTCTCCCACCAACGCTCGTTCCAAACACCCCTAACATCCGTTCTCTGTATAGCTTGATGGGATCTCAACAATTCGACAAGGCTGGCATTGCTTCTTACGACCTCTCCGGCGTCGAGGCTTCATCCCCCGGCTTCTCGGTATGCCCACCTATTTAAGCGCCGTCTCCGATGCGGTGTACAGCCCACTCGCTTCTCTACAACCTTATCCGGACTAACACACGTTGGACAGATCTCCCCAGATGAACTCAAGGGCCTCGCCGCTGCCTTCGATGACAGCAATGCCGCCTTTGCGAACGGCTTTACTGTGGGTGGTGAGAAGTTCGTCGCAATCCGCGCTGACGACCGCAGTCTATACGGCAAGAAGGTGCGCTCATCCAGCCCCCACCCCGCGCGTCTGCCACACCCCCGAGAAACGGTCCAACTAATGTCTGACCTCCAGGGCAAGGAGGGCATTGTCATCGTCAAGGCCAAGTCTTGCGTCATGATTGCTCACCACGGCGAGACCGTGCAGACCACCAACGCCGCCACGGTTGTCGAGAACCTCGTCGACTACATCAACAAGTACTAGACAGCAAACCTGTCTCGGTGCGAAGGAATATCTGAAATGAAATGTATCTTCTAGTGGCTGGGCGAAAGCAGGTGCTATCTACGGGCTTGAAATGTGACTTTCTGCGGCCGGTCCTTGCACTTTTTCCAATTTGTCTCTCTCTTTTCTCTCATGCATCCTCCATCTCCCTCTCTCTTTGGGTTCGCCCCTTTATTCTCTGTTCCTTCATACCTCTCTTGATCTTTCGTCCCTACTCGTAGAAATGTGCAATAGGTTAGGGATATATTTGGTACGCCTCAAATGGCATCTGTTCGAACAACTTGATCAACTCGGATGTTGGTTGAGAAAGGATGGAAAGCAACGGTCCATTAGCAGGCTGGCCAACAGGGCCAGCTAATCCTTATATAAATATTAGTAATTACAAAATCTATCGTAACAGGTTCATTCAACTGCTGCCCCCTTATCGTCCCATGTCCATGTCCATAACACACATCCAACTTCCTCCCCCACCATGAACCAGGGGCAGCAGTCACGAATCCAAACACACAAGAACATAGTCATTCCCCATGACAAAGCATGCAATCAATCATAGCGGTCTATCGTGCAAGTATCGCTGAGGCGGCCCACATAGTCATACACATAAAGTCGTCTCCTTTTTTTGTTTATCGTTGTTGTTTCCAGTGGCGGAAATAGTAGTAGCAGAAGTGGCGTAGTGGACTGTCGTTCAGTCGATCGAACCACGTTGCTGTAAGAACAGCGCTGCGTACTGCTTGCTTATACCGGCAACTCAGCATTGCTGCGTCCACCCGCCAAGGTCTCCAGACCTTGCCTAATATACGGTCCCACAACGGGGATGTTACCCGCAAACTGGCCGATGGTGACGAGGAAGTCGCCGAAGAGGATGAACAGGCCGTACAGCTCGATGAGGAAGCCGGTGAGCGGCCAGCGCAGCAGGATGAGAAGAATTCCGGCCGCGAAGGCAACAGTACCCTTGATCTTCTGACGGCGGGAGAAAAACGCGAGGGTCTTTTGGAAACCGATTATGAACGTGAGGCCGATCAGGAAGAGGATCTAAATGGCGGCGTTTAGGTATTAGCCGGATGTCTCGGGTTGGAGGTCGGAGGAAGGGTTCAGGGGGGAGGTACATTTCCATGGCGAGCCTGGATATGCTGGTTAGAGGTTTGATGGTCACGATTGGGATGGGATGGACGTACAGTGAACGGTCGAAGAACATGAGCACGCCTCCGAAGAGGAACAAGGCTCCTGAGATTTCTGTCAATCGCTGGGTCTGTCTGGGGAAGGGTGGGAGCGCGTGAGGAGTTCGTCTCCTATCGACGCGCGCATGTCTGAGGCTATCACGTACCACCGGAGCAAAAGATCACACCGATCTCTGTAATGTCGTGTTAGCCTGCTGCTTGTCTCGTCTTGTGCGGTGCGACGCGATGCTCACTCTGGTTATCGGAAAGCCACATGGTGGGCATCTTGACTGGTACCTGGTTTATACGGGCGAATCACAGAAACCGAGGGTATTCGGAAGGATCAAGAGTCGAGTAGATTGGAGAATCTCGAACTGGGATCTGGGGGATGGTCCGTGATGCGCGCGATCGTCTCCAAAGGTCAAGATGTTGCTGTTGGGAATTCGACACCACTGTGTACAGACAAAATCCAAGTGCGCTGCTTATCGGATGAGACACGATTGTAATCGCAAATCAGCGGGTGCCCCGTCGTGCGTTTCTTTGCCTGATAGCGCCAAAGCCAAGTCGAGCAGCGCCGTAAACAATTCTCTCTATCGCTGCGGTTTCTGCCACGTTCCCTTTTCCGTCCTAGGCCTGCGCTACGCCTGTTGCGGCGGGCGGTCGGCCGAGGCGGAAGAGCACACGCGAAGTCCGCACATTTCCCCTGCTTGCCGAGTTGCTTTACTTCTCCCTCCTGCACTTGACCAACAGTTCTTCAGCAACATGTCTGTGGACATGTTTCATGGGGTAATCGCCCGGTGTTCATGATGATTGAATAATAGAACTATGCGATATACATTCACCCATTGACCCACGCGTCACTTGATCAACCCAAATATACTCCCACACCTAGCAGCTCCTGGCTGCTCCCATTCCACCCGCCGCGGCGACAGCATCCTCGGATGCTGTAACTGATGTTCCCGTTCCTGGAGCGTCGGTACTAGTCGCGTGTCTCCTGGCACAAGGCGAAGATTGACTCATTATAAGATGAAAGGTCACGATTAAGCCGGAGCTCTTCCTTGAACCTGTCTCGAGAGGGGCAGGTGGGTGGAAGCGCTTGACTTTGTTGATCGTACATTCTCGTGTATTATAGGATAGGTAGCATCTATTGTCTAGAAAGAATGAATCAGATTCGAGGACACAAGTGTCAGGGCTAGGTTTCTTACCTTATCGGACAAAAGCCCACGATAATCCGTGTACTGTGAAAGCTCTACTTGAGTATAACATGAGCCCCCCGAAGCTCGAGATAGCTCTCCGGCACGCCCTGCCCCAGTGACCGGATCACCGCAAACACCTCCTTGTCATGATATCGTAGACGGGTCTTGGGATCGGTGTACGGAGCTGGCAGACCGGTGATATCGCAGTAGTGTACCTGGTGGGAAGGATGGAGGGACGGGGCGGACTCAATATTCGTGTAGGTGACTGCCGGACCCGATGGGAATGTCGCTCGCGCGTTCTTTTCAAGGACCAGGGTGGAGAGGTTCTGCGCGGCCTGCGCGATGTTGGAAGAGCGCGGGATCCCCTCCGCGGGCGTCTGGCTTCCGTCGGTGCTGGCAGTCCCTGTGGTGGGAAGGGGAGTGGTTGCGCCGGAATTGGCCTGCGTTGCCATCTGCGAGGCTTCTTTTCGCATGTTCTCTGAGATTATCTGTTTGACGTTCTTGTTGCGGCGCTGGGAGGGCTTCCAAGCTGGGTTGCGGAAAGGGCGCTGCACATGTGCGATGTCGAGGGTGTCTAGGAGACGCTGGTGCTGTTCGTTCTCTGCGGTGTCGGAGGAGCCATGGTGGTTGGAGTCGGAGGGTCTGCAAAGGGATGGGTAGGTTGGTTGTGATGTAGGTTGTGAGAGATGCAGCTCTGGGTTGGTGCTCAGAGAGTCTAGAAGTGCGGCTATCTGAAGTCAGACGGAAAGATGAGGCGGAGACACGACGTTTGGTACCGACACCACCGCTTTCCATTCAATCACTTTTTTCCAAAAGGAGTACTCTCTTATACAAGCATTCGTATCAATTGTCCTCAATCAAATCTGTTTTCTCTTCCATGATGGGCCCAACAGAGGAAAGATCGCGGCCTTTGGGAGGGTTATCACGTGATGCTCCGGATTTGGCAACTGACGGCGGCGGGCAACAAACAAAGCACATCCTCCATTCTCACCATCCACATCAATCGTCACTATCGAGATGGTAGGTTGAAACGAAGCTGTATAAACTCTTGAGGTGGCCACTGGCTTACAATATTATAGGAGAGTCCCCACGAGCATCAGCAGGCGGTGATCCTGTCGCGCATCATTAACAATATCGTATGTTTTGACATCGCCGAGGTCTATAGATGTCATTTACTGACGACACGCAGGAGAAACTGAATGAAGCAGTCATGGTGATGAACAAGAGTCTTCAAGTATAGCTGTCACTCTTGTCACCTTATGAGCAAAGAATGCTAATCTCCGAAAAGGAAGTCAATATTCAGAATATGAATGTCGAGCTAGTGGCGCAAATGTTCAAGAACTACCAATCGAACGTGCTGTTCCATCTTGAAGGTATGATAGGCCTTTTCCTTCTCTTCTACGTGAAGCTAATGACAGTAGCCACGGAGAATCTGAAAGACCCGTCGTGAGAGTAGTGATGCTCCGTACATTCCACGTCGTCCGCTGCGGCCCTCACGAAGGGTGACGAAGTCATGATATATCCAACAATACGTTTCTAAAGCCATAAATATGAATACGAAGACCTTGTTTCAAAGAGCCTATCTTTGGATTGTCTGTAATTGTATTGACCGTACACCCCGTGCACCCATCACTGTAGTCATAACCGCCGGCAGCGACAGACACGGACAGTCTTGGCGCCATCCAAACGCTGGCAGTGGCCGGACTTCGTCCAGCTTCCTCCACTGCGCCGATTGAACCTCCGCGCCGGGTGACCACCAGCGACTGCCTTTCTCGCCTCCTCTCCTTGTCCTCGGAACGAGTTCAATTTTACTCCCCTCCCACCCCAAACCCTCTCGACCTACACCTACACCACAGCCTGCGACCGCCTGCGATGCGGTGATCCGCTCCATCTCCGGAAACCTCCTGAGTTGCGTGCTACTGATCAGAGTGCCAATTGCATCGCCCCGCCATGGCTATCACGTCGGTGCAGTCCGTCCTGCCTGGTCGCTATGCGATCAACTCGACCGAGAGGAACGCCGCGAAGAACCCACCTACCGTTTACCATGCTCAGGACCCTCCCTTCAAGGGCTACCATCCTCCACAGCCGGAGGGCTACGAGCAGAGCCGGTCCAAGGCGGACTCCACGGCCATCGTCATTGACAATGGTGAGTTGGACAATCGTCTTGTGAAGCGGCCTCCATCCTGCAGATACTAATGTCGGTCTCCTTGCTGTATAGGCTCCAACCTGGTCAAGGCCGGATGGTCCTTCGACAAAAACCCCCGTTTCGTCATCCCCCCTGTCATGAGTCGATATCGCGATCGCAAACTCAACAAGGCGTGTCAATTTATCGGTTACGACGCGTACGTCGATGCGACGACCCGTGGACAGCTGCGCTATGCCTTCGACCCTGGTTCCAGCGTTGTCGGCAACTGGGACGTTATGGAGGGAGTGCTGGACTACTTGTTCATCAAGTTGGGCGTGGACGGAGCCAATGGGGGCGTCGACCGGCCCATTGTCATGACTGAGCCGATTGCAAACCTCAGCTACCCGCGACGAAGTAGGTTTCTTTGGGTGTCTTCGTCTAAATAGCCCACGTGTGCTGACTTTCCATCCCGCAGTGATGAACGAGATCCTGTTCGAGTGCTACAATGCGCCCTCCGTGGCCTACGGAATCGACTCGCTATTCTCCTACCGCTACAACCGTGGAACGGACGGCCTCATCCTCTCCTCTTCGCATACCTCTACACATGTTATCCCCGTGCTGAACAACAAGGCGCTTCTGTCCAACTGCTCGCGCTTGAACTGGGGCGGCATGAATGCGTCCGACTACCTCCTCAAACTCATGCGTCTGAAGTATCCCACGTTCCCCGCCCGCATGACCGAAGCCCAGATGGAAGATCTCGTTCACAAGCACTGTTACGTGTCTACCGATTACGACCAAGAGCTTAGTGGCTACCTGGACTGGACGGGACTGGAGGACCGTGATCATGTTATCCAGTACCCTTTCACAGAGCATATCGTGCCGGAAAAGTCCGAGGAGGAACTCGCGCGCATCGCGGAGCGAAAGAAGGAGAGTGGACGTCGGCTTCAAGAGCAGGCGGCCAAGATGCGGCTGGACAAGCTGATGAAGAAAGAGCAGGAGCTGGAATATTACAAGGACCTGGCGCGTGGACTTGCCTCTGAGACGAAGAAGGAGGCGCGGCGAATCCTTGAAGCGGAGGACCTGAAAGATGAGGCTCACCTTGAGCGGTTGATCCGAGATCTTGAAAAGTCCATCAAGCGGTCTCGCAACAAGGATCTTGGTATCGAAGAGGCGGAAGAGAACCCTGAGGAGATGACTTTCCCCTCCTCGATGTCCCAGATGAGGAGCTAGACGAGGCTGGACTAAAGGAGAAACGCCATCAACGGTTGATGAAATCCAACGTCGAAGCTCGACAACGCGCAAAGGCCGAGAAGGAACGGGAAAAGGCTCGTCAAGAGGAAGAGGAACGGCTCGATCAAGAACGAAGAGAAAACGACTTTGAAAACTGGGTTGGTGAGCGGCGGGCCGCGCGACAGAACATTCTGCAGAAAATCAAGGAACGCGATCGGATGAAGGCCGACCTTGGTAACCGCAAGTCACTGGCCAGTCAGATGCGCATGAAAACGCTAGCCAATCTGGCGTCTGACGGTCCGAAGAAGCGGCGCAGAGGCGGTGACGATGATGACTTTGGTGCAAACGACGACGACTGGGGCGTCTACCGCACTGTTGCTACAGGAGATGGGAGTGATGATGAGGAGGAGGAAGACCTCGGCACGATGCTTGATAATGTCGAGAAGGAGCTCCTCGAGTACGACCCCGAGTTCACCGAGAACCACACGCTTGCTGCGCAATCCGACTGGACGAAGAGTCTGGTGCATGTCTTCCTGCGAGGCCCATGGCCCTTCGACCCCGAGAGCCAGCGGGAGGCTCACCAGCTGCATCTGAACGTTGAGCGCATCCGCGTCCCCGAAGTGGTCTTCAAGCCGTCGATCGCCGGCATCGACCAGGCGGGGTTAGTGGAGATTGCAGCCGACATTGTCAATCAGCGCTTCTCCAACCCTGAAGACCAGGCCAAGCTGCTGCGCGATGTATTCATGACCGGTGGCAACACGCTATTCCAAGGTTTTGATGAGCGATTCCGCAACGACTTCCGGGCATTCCTCCCGACCGACGCACAATTGAATGTACGCCGCGCCGCTGATCCTATCCTGGACGCATGGAAGGGTGCGGCGCAGTGGGCGTCTGGATCGGAGCTGGGCAAGTCGTCCATCTCGCGGCAGGAGTATCTCGAAAAGGGCAGCGAATACCTCAAGGTACGTCATATGGCGTGTTTTTCGGCGGCTGGGGAAATTGGCTAACACGCGAGTTTGTTTAGGAACACGATCTAGGGAATGTCACCTCGTGGTAGAAGCTAAGCGAGGAGTAGATTTTTCCATGGTCCTCTCTGTGTCCACCGGCATCTTGATATACATGATCGACGTTGGAGTGAGGGTCATGGGTTATGAGTCCCAGACTCGCCTACTAGCCTGGTATGTATGCCTGGCAGTCTCATTTATAGTATACCGTGGTGCATCCATGGCGCGAGGCTGGGGAAGTGTGATGGAATGGGGGAGTCCGGCGCAAGGGACGAGATTACTACCATTGATCGGGGGATTTAGTCTGGCATTGTTAGATGAATGATAGGAATATATTTTGGTTATTGTTCGGCGATTACGGTGGTGCTGTCTGCTGTGAGTATGGGGTGTAGGTATGTATGGGACAGAGGGAGGCCACGATCGGAGCATATCGCAGACACCTTGTACAACCCTCGGGGTCTTGCAAATGAGCTCATCCTGGGAAGAGTAAGGATCGCTCTCCATTGTCTTCATGACAGTGAGTGGAATGAGAGTGAGGCGAACCACATACCAACCCCGCGTGGGGAACCTGTCGATGCCACTGCCACTAACAGACCGACCGCCCTTTGGACAGGAAACACCTGGCATGCCCGCCAAGATCCATCTCATCATAGGCAAACAAGAAACCACCATCCCGACGAGTCCAGTCGATGCCGAAATACCTGCTGAAGCAAGGTTACTCGACAGGGCGGTGTCGAAAGGTTCAATGTGTGCACCTCCGTGCGGGCGTTGAAACATTCCTCTTAACCTTGACTGACGAGATCACTGTCGTATACCTAGTTAGTTAGTTAGTTAGAACTTAGTTGGTTACTTTGGCGATTGTCACCTGCGAGGACACTAGTGAAGTCTGTTTGCAAGGCAGAGGGAGGATCTGCAGGTCGAGGGAGTTTGTCTTCTGCACGGACGCCCAAGGTCCGGGAAAGGTAGCCCTATCCAGCTCAGATCCGGTTCTAGAGGGACGTCCCGGGGGAAATCATCGATGGGGTGTGGTGTGCGTGGTTGGCGCGTGGGTGGGTTGATATATTACAGGGTGATATGATGTGATATGATATGATGTATGGGAGTGGGGAGGCGTAGGGCTGGGACGTTGTATCACTCCGACGTGTAGGTCCGCCATCGTCAGACAGACAAGAGGGAGAGAAAATAACGGCACTGCAGATGATCGTCCGTCATCTGAACGAGGGAATGTCAGTTGTCTTCCCGCTATTCTATCTACTTCATTGCAAATGGGGGCTTGGAATGTGACAGAGGTACAGAAGTACAGAGGTACCTTAACCCACCGAGAAATGAACGAGCCGCCGAGAAACACCGACGCAAAGCCATTAGTTGATTAATTAGGATTGCAGCACACGACCGAGCCAGTGACGTCCGCGCATCCAGGGAAAGCCGAAAGCTGCTGGATGGCATTGTTCGTCGATCCAGACATGCTTCCGCGGGATGCCGAATGGAGGTCACCGCCCATGCACCCAGTCACGCAACCTGCTCCCTCCCTCCGAGCGATTCCAATCTATTTGATTTTGTCCTCGACTCGCTCGCTTCGATGGAAGTCTGATTTGAGACACCGGATTCGGGGCACGGGAGGGTGTCGGCAAGGAGGTAGATCCATAGCCCTAACATCTGGCTCATTGGCAGGACGTCTCAACCTTGACTTCATCTTCCGAGCAATCATGACGCATTGTGCGAGCCAGAGATGACATCTGATTCGTGTTGCTCCTCCCTCTAGGTGTACGGCTAATGATCAACAGAGAAAAATAAATTCCAAAAGGTTAAAAAAAATTAAAGACGCTGGCTTCCCCACTTGTCCCAGCGCCCTTCCGGAATATGTGACGCAACTGCGCGCTGTTGCATCAATCAGGCCGATCCTAGACCGGTCTTCGGTTGACTCGGACGGAGTCTCGGGGAGAGAAGATATAAAGCTCGTCTGTCCAGTGGAAATGGTTTGGGTCGATCCATCCTCGTCGTGGTTGTCTGACTTTCACTACTACCCTACCGAAGTATACTTCGTCCGTCCTAGACGGTTACCCTGATACCCTATACCCTCCTCCTCTTGACATTGCTATTGTCCTCTGTACGTGGGAGCAGCATCATAAACCATGTTTTCCAGCTCCATCACCCGTCCGGTACAGCTCGTGTCCCGTGTGATGCAATGGGCCAGCGCCGTCATCGTCATGGGCATCACCTCCTACTTCATCAATAAGGGTCCTGTCGGCCTCAGCCTCAAGTACCAGGAAATCATCGTATGTCTTTCTTCCTCTGAGATGGACCATATCGCTAACAGTTACGACACAGGCTACGATGTCAGTCGTATTCTTCATCCCGGCTTTCGTCTCGCCCTTCATGCCCACCGCGTTAGGCAAGCTCGTCATCTTCATCGACGTTATCTTCTCCTACCTGTACGTCCCATAAACCCACCACGAGTCGAATAGACCGCAGTGGGACGGTCATGCATGTATACTAACGTGTGGTGAATCGTAGCTGGCTCACGGCCTTCATCTTCGCCGCGCAAGACTACAACAGAAGCGACTGCTACCTCAACTCGCCGCCATTCCTCTCCTGCAGTAAGAAGAAGGCGAACGAGGCATTCATCTTCCTCGCTTTGTATGTATCTCGCATTCCCCTTCCTAATGCTTTCACCGGCAAATAATACTAATAAACCACACGAATAGCATCTTCACCTTCTTCGGCATGTTCCTCGAAGTGGCCGGTCTCTGGGCCTACCAGCGCGAGAACGAGGGGCCCAGAGTTCGTGAGAAGCACGGTGCGCACGGCGGTGCTCCTGATGCGCCTGCAACTACTGTTTGATTCTGCTACGGCGTGCTGTCTGTCCGTTTGGGTAGTCGTTCGGAATGAGAGAGTGCGGGGGCTGGAGACGGGTGCTGGTGTTGTAATGTCTATTTCAGCTACGAAGCAATGGTCGAGATGTTTATGATTAGTTGTCTGTATACTCACTCGTCTTTGTTTATAGCTGTTGGGTGTGTTCGTGGAGGATGGTTAATATGGGTGCAGTAATGGTTATAGTGATATCCTAGTTTATGTTCTGACTGCTGTTCAGTGGTACATATATGTATGAGATATGAGAACTTGCAAGATCCTGCGGTAGAGTTTCTATGCATCTATATAATGATGATTACCCTCACTCTGTGAGAGCACCTGCTCATAGGTGCAAGACCATAACGGCGACAGATGATCGTCTTGACGTTAGCTTCCACTTCGCCAAAATCCAAAAGCTGGTGAATGTTGGTAGCTTATGCTTTAACAGATTGCTGGGTCTTTGGCCCACCTAGGTCAAGGAGCAGCTTTTAGAAGAGACTCTAGAACTACACAAACATGGCCTGAAACACTGGTAATCATACATTCTATGATTCTCTAGAAATATTCATGCAAGAACGCTATCACTACAAAGCCCATGCAATCATCACATGACGAAAAGCACAACAGTGTCGAAGGACATCTAGATACTGGCTCGCCGCGGGGCTAGCGTACGCTGAAGCTTCTTCTTCTCCTCTGTCTCTTCCGGAAGCGGCAGTGTGCCCTCCTTCTTCAGCTTTTCAAGGTACTCCTTGCCGTACTCGTATCCCACCTGGTAGATCTCATCGAACTTGCCAAAGTCGAGTGTGCCGTACGGGTCGATCGGTGGCCGCATGTACAGACAGCCAGTGTATTCTTCGCCTGCTCGAGGTTCTCGAACGATGACACATAGGCAAGACGGGCTTGGATTTCCGAGAGCGTGGCGGGTTGGGCACCGACGAGAATGGGTTCCATCTGTTGATGGTTGCCCAGAAACCGGACAGTGAATCCCCGTATCCTTGCGGTGTGTTGTCGTCAATAGAGCCGACGTCTACAGCGAAGATCACATCCGCACCGAGACCCTTCATGTGTGGCACAGTGAGATTGTCGATGTACCCGCCGTCGAGGAGCATACTGCCCTCGTCGCAGATCGGGGGAATCAGACCTGCCAGTGACATGGAGGCGCGGACATACCGCCAGACGTAGCCGGAGGAATGGTACTCTGGCCGAGATTGACTGATGTTGGTCGTGTTGCAGTAGAACTCGAGCCAGAAGTCTTCGATTTGGCTGTCGCCAAACGCCTTGAAGATCCCCCGGTTGAACTCGTGGCCGGTAGTGTATGAAACTGTCGGGTATGTGAGATCCAGGGCAAATCGCCACATGCTACCCATGCGGCCGGCAAACTTCTTCGCACGCCCGTACATAGGCACCACATCGGCATCACGTGCATACAGTGCACCGTTGAATGCACCTATGGAGGTTCCACCAATGATGTCGATAGGGATCCCCGCTTCTTCAAGAGCTTTGATCACACCCACCTGTGCGATGCCTCGAGCTCCTCCACCGCCGAGAACGAGCCCGACAGATCTGCCACACAGTCGGCGCGCCAGCCGATGGAAGTCGCCCTTGAAAGGCGTTTGTGCTGAATACAACGCTGTCTGGTGAATCCTTCGAGAGGTGTATTTCTGGATCTCCGCCTGGATGACTTGGACACGCTGCTTCAAAACCGTTCCAAAGCGCTTGACCTGAGTGTGTGATGGCTCTGCAGTCAGTCGGAATCCCATCTGGATGTGATGATGGCCTCCATTGATCCACACACGGTTCTTTAACCATCGGCGCGTCAGGCCCAGTGGGCAATACCGCTCGGAGTGCAGCAGTACGAGCTCCTTTCTGGATGTGGTTTTCATCCCAAGCAAAAACCTCTCATACTCTCCAATACTAGGAGAAGATTCGGCGAGACCGACGAGTAGGATACAATCAGCCTGTGTTATACAGGTCTGGGTCCATGGCGAGTTGACGTTAGTATCTGCAATATATAGCACCATGCCATATTTCTCCTCTAGATCGGCCAGATACTGCGACAGCTTGAGCTTCCCCATCTTGCTGAAAGCATGACGGCCTAGGTGGTTCAAGATGGCAGCTTGATTCAACGAGGTGACTCCATTGGTCACCCCAATCTGATGCAGGGCGTTTAGCAGGCGATGACCAAACTCAATAACGGGAACGCCAGCGGTGACGGGCAGAATCCCAACGGTGCGGAGATTGACTGTCGAGGTTGCTGTTTTAATACTGCCGGTTTTACCGTGTTCGGTCCCCTTTTCGGCCATCGGACGTTCAACCAGGTCTCGCATACGTTGGGCAATAAGCTTGGAGACCTGGATTGTGATTCCAGGGTGTTCTTGTGCGAGGCTGTTGAAGAGAGATCGGGGAAACTTGGCCAACTCAGTGTCTCGAATGGCGTGGAGAGTAGCTGGACGAGTCGACTCCGTCATAACTTCCAGCTCCCCGACACTTTCTCCTTGACCGTACTCTCCTACGACGGTCATCTTACCACCGGGGCCCTCGAGAACTGACCGCAGCCGTCCATTCAAGACCAGATAGATCGCATCGCTTTCATCGGCTTGGTGGTAGATTACCTGGCCTGCATTGACCTGAACCCATTCGAGGGCAAAATCGATGTGCAGCAGCAAACGAGGAAGAAGGCCCGTGAGTCGCTTTGCGAGCGTCAACAGAGCGATTGGGTATCGTTCCGCGATTCGTTCCAAGGAAGCACGTGGAAGGAAGCCCACATAGACATCAGTCTTGGCTAAAACGTCGGTGTACGATCGATATGACGCAACAGATCCAACGTATCCCTGGATCCCACCGGGCTTGATAAGATAGAGTGACTTCCGGGACTGCCTCTTTCTTCTGGGATCACTTCCTCCAGGAGTCACGCTAGGGGTACGCGACGAGGCCGTTGTAGTCCGTTTCAACGTCGGGAAGGGATCATCGTTAGATTGTCCGTACATTGGGCGAGTTGCTCCGACCAGATCGTCTCCTTTGTCGCACACGGGCATGCCTACATCCAAAAAGCCATCGATCACATAGTATAGGCCGGGGTGGCGCTCCCCTTGCTCCACCAGAACAGATCCTTGCGGGAAGTATACAATCTCGATGTCATTTCGAAGCTCCTCCCTCAGATTGACGACCGGTGACGTGCCGCCCGCGCTGGTGACGGACATGGACATCATGGACTCTGTCTCGCCATCGGCGGAGCCTTCGTAGGGGTCGATGAAACCGAATGCATTGTTGCTAAAGACTGCTTTTTGGCGACGCGAGTCATAGGAGAGGAGCTTGGGGGACGCATCACCGGAAGCGTGACTACTCTTACGCAGGATTTCCCCGGTCTCGTCGTGAGTCCAAGGGCCTTCATGATACAATCCAGGATGGACTCCCGGAACAGGGCATCTTCGTCAACAGAGTCCTTACGATGGAAAGGCGAGGCAGGACCGCGCATGACTGGGGTCGGAACGGAGACTGTTCCTTTTCCGCCAAGGGACTGTAGATCTTCGGAGCCAGGTGTTCATATCGGGGGCCAAATCTGGAGAGTTGAATGGTGGACAACAAATCTCCCGGGCTTACACCGGTATCACGGTCGTGTAAAGTGGTGTTTTCATGATTAGTTGCGGTCGTAGGTCGTTTGGGGGTAGTTGCCATTCGTGCCTGTAATGCAGCTTCTTTTCGCAAGAAGCTGCTGGACCGGTTTCTTCTCCCGGCAGAAGGGTTATGCAATGCAATTCCCTTTGTCACCTCTTCCGGACCGAGCCGATCCCGTTCTTTGATGAACTTATCTTTCAATCGATCTAGTGCTGCGCCACGCATATCATTGGGAAGGTCATGAGTCGTGTATTTTGTCATCTGCTTCTCAATTCCCAGCACTTCGTTGGTGAGACCGAGATAGGAATGCGCTGTCGCAAATGTCACGCGTTGCAGTCGCGTAAGGATGACTTGGACAATATGTGCAGTGGCTCGGGGATAGACCCGTGTCAGCCGACGGAAAGCACTAGCCGGGATAATGGCAATTGTCGTGTCCACCATAGCCCGCGCAACGATGTCCGGATGAACCGACTTGCGACGCTTCTTACCTGGCAGGGCCGCGGTTCCGAGTGCGAGTCATGATCGGGCAGGCCATGGCTGTCTTCCAAGCGCAGGGGGGGACTGGCGGAGAAACTCTGCAGCCGGGTGCAGCGGATGGTTGGGTTCACTAGGCTCCTTCATGCCTGTTGGACTACTCACCAAGCCTCGAGGACTGGACGGGGACGATTCGGGGACGCGTGACATGTTTGGGCCGACGCTAGAGGTGCTGGACGACAAGCTTTCCGAGGTTCGTAGTTGAATATCTTCGGTGAACAGCGAAAGAATCGAGAACAGAGATGACATAGAAGCCCCGTTCTTGACTTCCGTCAGCAGCTGGTATCCCTGCCTCCCGTCCACATGGTGGTCATCGTCGTCCGAGGTCTCGCCCTCCGCATGGTATGAGCCATCTTCTGAAGTTGACTTTCCGTCCCGCATGGACTTGACAAAAATCTGAACAAGACCATCTACCACCAGACAGAACCCTTTTTCCTCTTCCAGCAACAATGTCTCGCCTGCGATCAACTTGCGCGTTTGCATGGTCCGGTCAGTTCGTGGAAGACAGGACGTTCAAGGTAGCCGAATACTTTGATGGCACTGAGGAATTCGTCCAGGTAGTTTGCTAGGCCGGGTTTGGAGTCTCCTTCTTGTACATCGGGGAAGAGGTCGAGCTCGGGTTCCTTGCGCTGCGGTTCGGGAGGCAGGCGGCTGTACATGTTAAGGAAGCGGTACCGAATAAACCAGCTGATCGTGGAGACCACGGCCAGCGCGATCAATAGTCTGTGTGCATGGGATTGTTAGCATGTAAGATGCCAAAGGGCAGGGATATCAAGAGCCCGACTTACAGCGTGTGAAATTCATGGTGAAAGTCAGGCTCGTTGAGAACAGCGTGAAAAGCCATGTGGGAAGCGTGATGGTTGAAAAAGTAATAGTCCAGTATAGAACGCTTGGAATGACCTGGAAGAAGAAGGAAAAAATCCATCCGATCCACCCCACCATGGTGGATGGAGGCGCCGTGGGCGGGGGAGCAAGATGGGATGCAGGTAGGTCGGAAAGGACAGGACCGCTGGCGGCTATGGCGGCGGAAGAGGTCGAGACGGCAGATGAGGGAAAAGAAGAGAGGATCGAACTGGCGGGAGGCACATGAAGAGAGTCGGAGAGGGTGGGCGAAGCCAGCGAGGGCGAAAGGGCTCCGCCGTCGTCGGCCATGGTTGGCGTGGAACCCCTGTTTAGGAAATGTCGATGTCGTACCTGGGCCTTATTATTGGGTACGCGTGCCAGCAAACGGCGAGAGGGGAAGACAAGCCGCTAAGGACAGTAGGGGAATCAAGATTCGGCATCGTCCAAGCGGAGCCCAACGTGTGGGAAGTGACGAAGGTGGGTGGACTGGTGGAGAGAAGAGGGTCCGAGGTCAGACCGTGAGGAGAAGGCAAGGTTTGCACTACAGAGTATGCTGGTGAGGTCTGGTCCAAGAAGGGGCAGGTACATGACGTCGGTGGGCTTCTGCCTACTGAGGGAAGTACCTCCAGGCTCAAGGGGAGGAGCGTGCATAATATGCATAATCTTGTCTTGATTAGTCATATGTATAAAGGCCGGCATAACGCTTTGTACCCCGAGGTAGCTCAAATGGCAGCCCTGCGGCAGGATATATATTCCCGACCATCGGCGGAACCAAGAGTATACATCCGCCTTTACTCTAGAAACTTATCTTGGAAAAAGCAGAAAAGAATACCAAAAAACTTGCAAAATCCAGTAGACCCTATCTACACATATAAACTCACCGAATACGTATAATGAACCCCCCTCATTCACTTGAACCGTTGACCCAATGCATGGGGCCCCTTCGCCCAGACGGAACGGGCAACGAACGGACCAGATCAACCAGTCGCCGTCACCGTAAACTCTCCTGCCTGATTCATTCATTCATTCATTCCGCTTCCTTCTATGCTCCCTCCCCCCTTCCTTTTCTCCCTCTACTATCTCCTCCTCGTCTCCCCTCTGTTCCGCCTTCTATCTTACACCCTCACCTTTGTCTTCTGGACTGTGGCCCTGGCTGACGGGCCCACCAAGGTCATGTTTCAGGTATTTCCCAAACATCAACATCCCCGTGAGTCGCATGCTAAACCATAAACTTATTTCAGCGCCTCCGCGACGCAATAGACTCGCGGATTGCAGAGGAGCAGGCCCGCCAAAAGTCCGCCCAGGATTCCATTGCCCGCTCCAACTCTGCCCGCCGCCCAGCCCGCAACCTATCCCCTAGCCGACGTCCTGCTCGACCCCGACGCAACACGGGCACCCCCGTTCGGGGCCCCGATCCCACCGAATTCGAGACCGCGTTCACTATCGGCGACGATGAATCCTCCAGTCGCTCTGCCACCCCGAAGCTCGACTCCGCGAGCACCTCCGACGTCACTGAGTCCACTCTCGTGGCGCCGGAGGAGAATGCCGAAGGCAAGATGAAGGAGGAGCCTTCTACGCAAGGAAACAACGATCCATCTGCTGTCCCAGCTACAGCCCCTACTTCTACCCCTGCAGGTGCGAGCGCGCCGTCGGAACCGAATCAGCTGTCATCGGAACTACCAGCAGAGGTCCGTGTGAAGTTGCGGAAGTTGAGTAAGATGGAGTCGCGGTATCAAGGTACGTACTGGACATTTCTAAAACCACTGGATGGAACTGACGCGATGATGTGTAGACCTCCTGAAAGCTTATCGCATGGCCCACGCCCGCGTCCTCTCGATCGAGCCCTTCGAAGCTGCCCTCCGCGAGAATACTCCCCTCACCTCCATTAGCGACCCCAAGGCCTTGACGGAATACCTCAACCAGATTTCATTGAAAGGAGATATGGTTCTCGAGGAGCTGAAGCGGGTTACGACCGAGCGCGACGACTTCAAAAAGAGAATGGAGGAAGCCCAGCAGTCCACCAAGGCGGCGTATGACGAACTCACCAATCTCAAGGAAACCCAAAAGGAAAATACCGAGGGCAAAGAGAAGGATAAAAAGTTGGCGATCGACACGGCCGTGACCGACGAAAAGCCCGCCGATGATACCACTACTCCTACCACTGCCTCTCGCCTCGCGCAGGTGTTCTCCCCCAAACGCGAGCCTGCGAAGTCCACCGAGTCACAAGAGGAGAGCGAGGAGTTCTTCTCCTTTGACAATGAGATCCCCCGACTGGAGTCTGAGTTGGAGAAAAAGCAAGAAGAGGTCGACACATTAAAAGCCCAGGCGAGAACCTCAAGCGGGATTTGTCAGTGGCACGCGAATCGACTGAGGGATGGTGCTGAACCTGGAGAACGCAACCCGGGAACTCGTCGAATTGCGTGACCTACGGGACAAGCAGGATTCGGAGATCGAGACCCTAAGGGCTGCCAAGCAGGAGGAGGTGGACACGATCAAGGCTAAGCTGGAAGTCTCCGAAAAGTCTATGAAGCAGGCTAGCGAGGAGATTAAAACTCTCAAAACTGAGCTGAAGTCTAAGACGGAGGAAATTGACGAGCTTCAAAATCAAGCAAAGAACTCGGTCAACGACGAAGAACAGTCAGAACTCCAGTCGAAGCTTGACAAAGTGGCGGAGGAGAAGGAAGCCAGTGAAAAGCGTCTTGGAGTACTGCAGGGTCTGGTTGATAGTCTGCGAACTCAGCTCAAAGATACCGAAAAGACGGTGTCGGACTTGAAGGCCAATGTGGACCAGAAGGCCGAAGATTCTGGAAAATTGCAGAACATCGTAGACTTCTTCGATACCAATCTGAAGGAGAACACGAAGTGGCAAGAAACCAAAAACCAGATCACCAACGGCAAACAGGCCGACTTTGCTGGTCTCCGGGAGAGTCTGGCTCCGCAACAGAAAATTGAAGCGGTGAAGGAGACACCCCCAGCGAACAATCAGCCAACAACATCTACTGTGGAACCGGTGTGGAAAGAAGAAGAACAAGAAGAAGAAGAAGGGCGGCAAGGGCGGAGAGGACACCGCCAAAGAAGTTGGTATTGGTGCTGTCGAAGAAAGTGAAGCATCGACTCCTGCCGACCAACAAAAATCGAACTCCGATGAGCTTCAGAAGCAGATTACAAGCTTGACCCAGCAGATTGAAGAGAAGGATGCTGCCATTGAGCGTCTGAGTTCGAAACTGAAGGGGAGGAAGATCTGAAGGAAGAGATTGAGTCTTTGGCGCGATGATTTGCTCAATATTGGCCAAGACCACGTCCAGGCTAAAGACCAAATCAAGGAGCTTATGGCCCAAAAGGCTGCCCTTGAGGAGACCATCGCCAAGCTGGAGAAGGAGCTGACAGACCTTCGCACGACCAATGCCTCGAAGGATGCTGACTCCGAGAAAGCGCATAGTGATCTGAAGGAGGAGTACGAGAGTATGAAAGTTCGTTTCACGACCCTTGAAACCGAACTGTCGGCCGCGCAGCAATTAGCATCGAGTCGATTCAAGGAACTCACGGACTTGCGGGAGAGTCTCCAGAAGTTGCAGCCTGAGCTGAGGAAGTTACGAGCTGAATCGACTGAGCTCAAGACCACTAAGGAAACTTTGAACGCCAAGGCCAATGAACTCAGAACGTTAGAAGGCAAACACGATGAGTTGCGCGCGGAGGTCCAGACCCTCAAGTCCACGATAACCGACCGCGAGACCGAAGTGAAGACGCTCAACCAGAAGATCAACAGGAAACGGATAATCGCCTGAAAGCTGAAGAGAGGATGACTTTGGCCCAGTCTGACCTGCGATTCTCCGAGACCAAGAAGCAGGAAGCCTTAGAAACGAAGGAGCGGGTTTCCAATGACTTATCTAAAGCTCAAGATGACTTGAAGGCCGCGCGTACTAAGATGCGGGAGCTTGAAAACCAGATCACACAGCTGAACAAGGACCTGGAGGGTATGCGCGAGGAAACCCAGCTGAAGACCGCCCAACACGCTAGTGCGCAGAGCCTGATGAACAGTATGCGCGACCAAGGTGCTGAAATAGGCATGCAGATGAAGGAGGCTCGGGAACGCTGTGATAGCCTCGAGGAGGAACTCGCCGACGCCCACCGGCTGCTAAGCGAGCGTACCCGTGAAGGAGAAACCATGCGACGCCTGCTGAGCGATATTGAGGGCCGTGCTGACGCCAAGGTCCGCGATTTCAAGGAACGTATGGAGGCCGCGATCGACGAAGAGAGCGAGAGAGCGGAAGACGAAGCGAGTGCTCAAGGTCGACGCCGGGCGCGAGAGCTAGAGGAGCTGAAGACCAAGGTTCGGAGGCAGAGAAGGCCCTCCGGAGTGCCGAGGAAGACAAAGAAGAGATGGAGCATTCCCAGAAGGACTGGAAGCGCCGGCGCGATCAGCTCGAGGAGCAGTCGGAGCGGTCGACGCAAGAGCTTGCTGAAATCCGACAGGCCATGACCCATCTGCGCGAATCCCTGGACGAAAGCGAGAAGCAAGTCCGCGATCTGGAGAAGGAGAAGGCAGAGCTCCGACGGTCGGTGGAAGAGACCAGCGCTCGATTGGAGAAGCTGCGCAAATCCAACCGTGCTCTGACCGATGAGGCCCGGTTTGGCCAGACGCCACAGTCCTCCCGGTCCTCAATCGATTCGGGATCCCGACGAGCAAATTGCTTCTCCGGGGCCGAAGGATCGCAGCCCATCCACTCGAAGGAGCGAGACCCCCACCGGAGCAGCCGTCGACTATATGTACCTGAAGAACGTGCTTCTCCAGTTCCTGGAGCAGAAAGACAAGAACCACCAGAAGCAACTCATCCCTGTGCTTGGGATGCTGTTGCATTTTGATCGGTAAGTGCTGCAGCTTGTTCTCTACCTGGCTCACATACTAACAGTGAACGCAGCACGGATGAACAAAAATGGATGTCGGCCATCATGTCGAAATAGACTCCACGACGCTAGCAGAGGCAGCTCGCACATAGCTTTATGTAATATTAGTTACTGGTATATAGTTACATTCACTCAATGTATTGATTAGGATGTCCGGTTACCTAGGTATCATTGGACAAGTTTCTATCCCAACGCTGGTACACGAGTGGAGCACGCCCTGCGGTGACATCCGCGGGGTTTGCCGGTCTCCATCGGCTTTTTCCTGGACCCTTTCTTATTTAAAATCCTTCAGACCCCATTCTTCAGGTATTGGAGCCTTCAGAAATCATCCAGCACTGGAACCTTCCACCAACATGTCGGACCAACCCACAATCAGACTCGCGACCCCGGAAGGTGAGGAGAGCAACCTAAGTGCCACCCTGTCCGCCAGCTAATTAGGAAACGCTTATGCCAATAGATGTCCCAATTATCCTCCAATTCATCCAGGAGCTAGCCGACTACGAAAAGGCCCTCCACGAAGTCGAAGCGACCCATGAATCCCTCCTCGAAACCCTCTCCTTCCCCGATACTCCTCCCAAGCGCGGCGCCGTCTACACCGCGCTCATCACCCCACCTGCCAGCGCGGAGAACCCCACACCTAAGCCTGTTGGGATGGCCCTCTACTTCTACAACTACTCGACCTGGCGCTCGGCACCGGGTATTACTTGGAAGACCTGTACGTGCAGCCTAGCGCCCGGGGCCACGGGTATGGACTCAAGCTGTTGCGCTACCTAGCTGCCAAGGTGCTGGAGGTCAAGGGACGGCGTCTGGAATGGAGTGTGCTGAACTGGAACACGCCGAGCATCAAGTTCTACGAACAGGTCGGGGCGAAGGCCATGGACGAGTGGACGAAGATGATGATGGAGGGGCCGGCATTGAACCAGTTGGCGGAGGGGTTATAAATGGGTGGAATTGGGCATGGAACTGTACATACGCAGCCGAGGTAGCTAAGCATTGCTGCAGCTCACAATCCGGGAAACCTGGTGTAACCTGCCTGCAAGGAGCCGGTTGGCGCATGAGTCGTAAAACCGGGATCACGACGACTACGTAGGCCTGGAGATGGCGGAGAGGATCTGCTTAGGGCTCAACCCTACCAGCAATTAAGCTTCGGCGGGTGACGTCGTCATGGGCGGATCTTGGACTGAAACCAACACCACGCCGCGGTGGAAAGGCCAAGCAACCACCCCTTTTCCCTCCTCGACGACTTCCCTCCTTTTCCAACCATCCCTCGCAGAACGGACACTCCTGTGGCCATCGCAGACGTGCTCACGGGTTGATATCACGGTCACCCGCTTACAATGGCTTCCTCCGCGCTGCACCAGGCCGTGGTCGCAACAACATGTGGACTACGTCATCCGCTACAACCTCGCGGATACGGGTAGGGTCTTGCTTCGATCGACGAGATCTAACGGAGACGGTGTTGATCTGACACTCTGTAGACCCCAAACAGGCTACCAGCCAGCTGGAGCTGCTCCTGCGACGCCTCCATGAGCTCGGGCTCCAGAGCGAGGTGCGAGAGGACGACGACGAGTCCCTCTTTATCTTTGTCCGCGCATCGAGGGTCAAGAGCTTGAAACGGGCGGTTTACCAGTCTCGGTAAGATACGCAGTCTTACTCTATATCTAGAGGATGGGCAAGGGCTGATATGCAGCTTCTAGCATTCGCGACTGGCTCTATGCTGTTCGGACCACCGAGCCCGAACCGGAGAGCTCGGCTGAGCCTCAGACCGAAGCCGAGCGTCTACGTGTGATATATCTTATGATGACCCTCCCGCTTGAAGCAGGTGGGGCGGGAATTGTGCCCCAGTATGGCGAGTGGAAGAATGTGGTGGCTATCTTCCCGTTGCATGACGAGGAAACCAACAAGCAGTGTATCCGGATTGGAGTCGGAAGACTTTCCTGTCTACGGAGGATCTGGATCAAATACGGAATACGTTTGGGGAGAGTGTATGTCACGATGGCTGCGTTACGGGTTGTGACTGTGCTGACAAGCTTCCAGGTTGGGTTCTACTTTGCGTTCCTGCAGTCGTATTTCAGATTTCTGCTCTTCCCTGCGGCATTCGGGTTTTCGTGCTGGGTGCTGCTTGGCTCTTTCTCTACGGTCTACACGGTCGTCAATGCTCTGTGGAGCATCATCTTTATCGAATAACTGGAAGCGTCAAGAGGAAGACCTCAGCTGTCGGTGGCAGACGCGGGGGGTCTCGTTCCTCAAGCAAAGCGGCGCGAATTCAAGCCCGAAGTCGAGGTCCGGGACGAAGACACCGGCGAGATGAAGGGTGTCTTCCCGCTGTCGAAGCGTGTCCAGCGACAACTTCTCCAAGTTCCGTTTACAGTGGTTGCTGCCATTGGTCTTGGTGCAATCATCGCGACCTGTTTCGCTATTGAGATTTTCATCTCAGAGATCTACAACGGGCCCTTCAAAGGATATCTGGTATGGTCTCCCGAATCTGGCATCAAAGAAGAAACCGATTAACGTTTGCTAGGTGTTCATTCCTACGATCCTTCTCTCCGCCTTGATCCCAACAATGACCACGATCCTCGTCTCCGTCGCAACTCGGTTGAATGACTACGAAACTACGAAACACAGACCTCCTACGAAGCAGCCCTAACACAGAAGATCTTCATCATCAACTTCATCACCTCGTACCTGCCGATCTTCTTGACCGCTTTCGTCTACCTCCCCTTCGCCAGCTACATTGTGCCCTATCTGGACGTCTTCCAGCTCACTGTGCGTCCCTTCGTCAGCAAGAAACACGCCACGACCGCCCGCACAAAGTTCTCCATCAACCCAGATCGTCTCCGCAAGCAAGTCATCTACTTCACCGTCACAGCGCAAGCCGTGAACTTTGCGCAGGAGACAATCGTTCCCATCCTCAAGCAGCGCTTCGCCCAAAAATACAAGGAGTACCTCAAGAAACGCAACAAGCCTACTTCAGACGACAAGCGCCGCGCCCCGCCGCGACACCCTCTTCCAAGACGACCCCCATGAGAAGAAATTCCTCGACCGCGTGCGCAACGAAGCCGATCTCACTGACTACGACGTCACCGACGACCTGCGTGAAATGTGCATCCAATTTGGCTACCTGGCACTCTTCTCGCCAATCTGGCCCCTCGTGCCCGTCTCCTTTCTTATCAACAACTGGGTCGAGCTGCGCTCCGACTTATTCAAGATCTGCATGGAGTGCAAGCGTCCCTGGCCCCAACGCGCTGAGACCATCGGCCCCTGGCTCGACAGCCTCACTTCCTCTCCTGGGTTGGAAGCATCACCAGCGCCGCTCTCGTGTACATGTTCGGCGACGCTCGGAACGCACCCGACGGTCAACCATCCGCTATCAAGGGCTGGGCCCTGCTGCTTACCATCTTCTTCTCGGAGCATCTGTACCTGCTCGTCCGGTATGCCGTGCAGGCCGCGATGGGAAGCTGGAGCCCCCGAATGTGCGCCGGGAGCGCACGGAGCGGTACAACATGCGCAAGCGGTATCTGGAGTCGACTCTGCGCACTCGTGGCGGTAGCGATGATGAGTCAAGTGAGGAGGAGCAGCCTCCAGCGGGTGATGGGGATTCGGGCGTCGATCTCTCGCAGATCACGCGGAAGACGCTGGAGGAGGATGCGCGTGAGTGGACCCGGCATGGGACGGACTCGGCGGAACGATTCTGGCAGCGCCAGAAGGGGTGGAAGGAGTCGGCTCATGTGGCTGCTTCAATTGTTCGGACGGTGGCTGCGAATGCAGAGAAGAAGAACCAGTGAAGGAGTGCCGTTGCCTGGCCTTTCTAAGTGTGCGAAGGGGAACAATTTGTGGTCGTTTTGAGTATGTTGTTACTATGGATCATACATAATAACTAGACATGATATGATGATTTCGACTCGAGCTACGCCGAGGAGCTCTGTTCTATCCACGTGATAGATAGAGTCGAACATCCGTCTAGCATATATTATTATCTTGTTCCTAGCTTGTCTTTATGATATATGCACGCACTCGATATATCTTAAATCTCAGCTAGATATGCCGGTAAATTTCCATATCATCTACACAATAACCCAAAATATTCTACCCCGCGACACTAAATGTCATATCGATCGGTCTTATACTTGACAGGCCGATAAATGATACAGTCAAAAGTCGCCGGCAGAACAAGTCCGTTCATATCAGAACATGCCACGCCAACAAACGACCCAGTAAACGCCCGTGGGCAAGATGACCACCACATTCGTCAGACACAATCGTGGCATCGTACACTGGCCCAATATCCTTTGGCGCTGGCCTTCAAGCGCATATTGGAACTGCAAGTCACTGCCTCTGACGCTCACAAGTAGCCTCACTTTGCCTTTCTGGGGAATCGGTACTCCTTGCAGGACTGGGGCAGTCAATTTCCCTTCTGGGTATGAGCTTTCGGAGCTCATGAGCTGAAGCTCTCGCTGTCCGTCTGAATGTGCAGAGACAGCAAGGTAGAAAAAGTTAAACCGCGAGTAGTAGACTGTCAGTCCGGCGTACTGTCGCTCATCTTCCGGCTCAAAGTCTACAACGGTTTCGGCATCGAACGAAAAGTGAGTCTGACGCCGTGCCACCAGGGCCTGCTCGAACCAAGATCCGATCGATTCACGGCCAAAAAGCGTGAGTTTGCCCCCCTCTGTTGAGAAGATACGCTCTGGCTCTGGAGTGCGCAGCCATTGGAAATCCTTATGCAGGCCGTCCTCGAAAGTATATGTTTTTTCCGCCCAGTAGTCAGTGTCGTCGCGTGTGCCTGGCACGTCAACATACAATGAAGGAACAGGGCCGTTTGACGTAAAGCCAGTCGTCTTCCCAGTAAGCTTCCTGGATTGCTGTTTCGCGACCCAGGGGACAGCGGCGCTTCTGGCTGACGGGGCGGCCTGCTAGGTGCACTAGATATGTTCTGCCATCTGGTGTGTCGACAATATCACCATGACCGGCACGTTGCAGAGCAGCAAATGGATGGTCTCGGGACGACAGGATCCATTTCTGTGGATGGAGCTCGTAAGGACCCCAGATATCACGAGAACGAGCGAGTGTGCAGGCATGGCCGTATGCCGTCCCGCCCTCAGCTGTCAAAAGATAGTACCAGCCGTTTCGCTTATAGATATGTGGTCCCTCGACTAGTCCGAGTTCTGTGCCTTGGAAGATGTTTTTCCTGGGGCCGACCAGCTTCCCAGCCTCGGGGTCGAATTCTTGAAGATAAATCCCCGAAAACCAAAGTGGACGCCGGCGGTGGTCCGATGTCATGTTCATAAACCATTTCTTGCCATCATCGTCATGGAAAAGGGATGGGTCGAATCCCGAGGCGTTTGCGAAGACCGGATCCGACCACGGACCCGTGATTGATGGTGCGGTGATGATATAATTGAAAGTGTCTTTGAAAGAGCCGTCTTTCCGCTTCACATCTGTGTATACGAGCCAGAACTTATCACCGTCATGGCTCAAACAAGGCGCCCAGATACCACAGCTATCCGGTTCCCCACGAAGGTCGGCCTGAGCCTTGCGTGTCACCGGACGACAAACTAGTTCCCAGTTGGCGAGATCTTTGGACTGGAATAATTGGACTCCAGGCCACCATTCGAAGGTGGATGTGGCAATGTAGTAGTACTCGCCAAACGCGGATGATTGACGGATCCGCGTTGAATCCGGGCAGAATAGGGTTCTGAATGGGAGGCATGATGAAGAGCTGTTCGAGATCGAATGTAATGCACTGGGAGATAGTGGTTCTTTTCTTCCTCCCCATGGGGTGGTTTTATTGCGGGAGTTTATCCGATTAAAAGTGCCGTATTCAGCCGCGACATTTAACCGCCCCTCATGACGCCCCCACAGGGGTGACAGGTAAAACATTAACTAAATCCCTTTTGCTGCTGGAACCTGGATGAGTGTTGCTGCTACGCATCCTGGTCTCTGGGCATGCGTTTCTTGGCGTCCTTTGCGCCCGAAGCCTTGGGAAAGCCGCGTCGCCATCAGGATGGCACATTCCAGGCCAGCACCCTGCAACTCGGCAAATGGGCGACTTTGTTCGATAGTTCGAATGGGACCCGGATCAAATGATGAGGATCGTTCGATTTTGTCAATCTGAAATATGGCGTCTAGTTCTTCGGGCATATTATTTATGGTCCGGAGTAGAAAGGACGATTCAGTGAACGAGGTACGCCAAAAGGAAGAGTGTTGGACAACCATTTCTTCTGGCGTTTTCAAGAGCCTTGGAAGTTGTATATGCCCCAGTGTACCCGGCATTTTTACCTTGGGATATGCGGCGTGCTTCCTCATGACCCGATACAAGCGCTAAAGACATCCAAGGCGCTTTAAGTGCAATAAGGTTTCCATCTACACATCACCGAGGACAGGGGCAAACAGGACTAGCGCTGCATTCTTGTATAAGACCTCTCCTGTTTTCGACAGTCGGACATACTAGGGCTCGCACTGTGCAATTCGACACCTATCTAAGAGTCCGTGGCTGAGCCAATGACTGATCAAAATGAGCCCTAATGAGATTGTAAAAGAGCCAACTAAGCTAGCCTGCTGGTCGCCCAGTTCAAGTGAGAATCTTACTTCCATGGAAATGAGATACTGACATTAAATTTTGGTAGAGATTAAATATTACACCAGACTAATAGGGCAACAGCGAAGATTACCGACAGTCCCAAGCACTGTGGAGACCATCTATTTCATTTCTTCTTTTTTCTCTGCCCTTGGGGCCAGCTACGGTTCCCATCAACACTATGAAAACGAGAGCATCAGCGACAGTGTCCAGAAGAACATCAAACGAAACAAGAGAGGGCTAAAGAGAGAAAGGGACATGACTTACCATCCCAATGCTTGACGAGCTAGAATAGTTCCCACAAATATCGGTGATGGTCGTCATGCCAGTCCGCTCCGCCCCAGAAAGGAATAATACGTCTCAAACTCCAGGGAAAATCGTATCCCGAATGCGCATCAATGGCCTGCACCTGTCGCAGCATCATCCAAACCAACACCGTCACCAGATGGACATTCTTAGTGACGGCTCTCCGAGCACAAGAGGAGGTCCGATCGTGCCAAAACCCAGCAGCAGCGTCTCCCATGGACTCGCATACTCCGCAGTCAGCCCGAATGGTGCCGCGTACTGGTGATGTATCCGATGGATGCGACGGTATAGTGGCCCCCAGTGGAATGCGCGGTGCAGCCAGTAGTGATATGTGTCTTCGACGAGGAAAAAGAGGGGCGATTTGGAGGGCGAGACTTTGGAGGGTCGGGAACGGGAGGCTGTACTGCAGGCTACACAGATCCATCATTGGGTGAAAGAGGACGATGAGCGGCAGCTCAATGACGAAGTGATGAGCAGGATGTACTTGATACAGGTCCCATTGGTCTGAGGCTGTTGGGGGTGGTTTATGGTCTTGGATTCTGTAGCGGCGGAAGATGCTGGGGAGGGCGTCGGCGATGATCCAGGGGAGGCACCGGCCAAAGTAGATGACTTCGTGGGCGATGAAGGCGATGATACCTGTTTCAACCGGTTAGAGACTGCCTGGCCAGTTACTGTCAGTAAGGGGAACTTACCGGTGGCGATAATGTCATTGTCCCAGTAGGCATAATGCGCCCCAGAGCTTCTCGAGAGTAGTAGATACTTGGGGCAGATGCTGGGTGAGATGCGTGTAGGAGGCCATTACAGGCGACGAACTTGCATTGAATGGCTCCATGTTGACGAGTGTACTTCTGTCTCTACATCTGGTAGAAAGTACACCAATAAATATGATCCAAAGGATCGACCCAAAGAAGGATCCGGGGTCGTCTGGGTCCGGATGGGCTGATGCGACAGACCACCCCGGATCCTAGCAACCGTTGGAAATCTACTTACCATGATTCGTTACTTTGCAATCATTCTATTTCTTGTAGGATCTAGCGGTTTATGAAACGTATTTCATATTCAAGGGCAAGAATGGAACACACAGACACCTGGATGGTTCCCAAAGATACATCTCTTCTTCTGTCTCTTACACCCACGAACAGATACGTGGAGAATGTTTGAAGTGGACCTGGACTCGCTCAGCCAACATTATAGGACTGCTGAGGCCCGGCTGGAAGAGAGCAAGTCAAACGGCACCCATGGCCATAGTATACTCAGAAAACACAAAGTACAACTTTCCTGAGGCTGCAGAAACTTATCGATGTAATCTTTCCGCCACTCATCCACATACCAGCAGGTGAGGACAGCTTTGCAATACTCCCAATAGTCCGGATACCATCCTGATTGCTGCCAGTCCACAATGGAAACCCGAACCGGACTGGTGGAAGGATAATGATATTACGCCGATTTAGGTCCGCATGGTCAGCTTAATTTCTCCAGTATCCAGGAGTAAAGATCGTTGGGTCGTCGTATTTGCACCAAAGACGAAGTTGATGTAAAGAAGCAAACCAGTCATTAAAGGCCCTCATGCTCAAGAACGGGCCTGTTTTCGGCTGGTCGATAAACACGTAGTCCGATAGATGCTCACGATTTATGGATCCTGAATAGGCGTAAGTCATTGATCTGGTGCTCACCTGACGTCTTTAATCATACCAATGAACCGCTCAGAGGGGTCCTGCGCGAGGTTCGTAACTTTCCCATGATCTGAGAGAGCTGGTCTTTGATGGCTCTTTTCTCTGTAAGATCAAGAGAGTCCCAGCACTCTTCAAGGGTCTGCCCCTTGATCAGCTCCATACATATGAAAATATACCCATCTTTATTAACGCGCCAGCCAAATACCTCGGGTACAGGAATGTCGTCGCCAAAAACCTTCTTGATCGTCCAAAGATTCAGAGCCTCAACGGTTCTAACATGAGGGCCAAACTTCACGAGCACGCCAAGCTCCTCATATTTGACAGGTTGGGTTGCGAATTTGTACTGATATCCTTGGACAAGGCTCTCACCTCAGTCGGCGTAGGAAGCTGTCGGTCTGCACCCGCGATGAAAAAGGATGTATCGACAAAATCTATCACATTTTGCTCGGAATCAGGTAATGAGAGTGAAATAGTCCTATCGCCGATCGAATATAGGACCATTTTATAGAGTAAGCCTGTCATATGTCGTCGATGATTCTTTGGCAGGTTGAAGGGTATCAGGAGAACTAGCTGTTGCAGTGCAGTGCATCGCCTCCAACCCACGCAGGCTGAGGCTGAGGACCCCACCAACAACAGCCTTGCACTTGCACCGCCTCAACGCACTGCAAGTGATAAACCCGCCTTCCCTGTATCCACCATCTCGAAAATACTGTCTATAATATTACTGTTGTCTGACCCTGATGGATCCTCTCTCGATTTCCGCAAGCGTGGCTGGCCTCACGGCTAGCTGCGTACAAACCGCCAAAGCCCTCCATGACCTCAAGGATAAATTCGAGAATGCGAACCTCACTATCTCAGCATCTGCACTGAAACCACCCTGATATCAGCATCCATGTCACATATCCAGAGCCATGTACTGCGTAATCCAGAGTCCGTGTCGCACAAGTTACAGAACCAGCCAAGTCTGGAGTCAACCTCGACCAAGCCCTGACGGGATGTTATGTTCTGTTCGATGTCCTGCAATCGGAGATCTCCAAGTGACAGACTCAGAATGGCTAGAAACTTCAGTAGACCTCCGCTGGAAAGCCAAAATGCGGTATATGGAATGAAAGCACGATGAAAGACATCTTGAGCCAGATGCGGGGTCTTCAGACGGCTCTCACCGTGGTTGCTTCACTACTCGGAGTGTAAGATACCCCAAATCCTTCATGCTCTTTCCAAAAGACCGCAGATCTAATTTATCTATATGCAGTGATACAATAGCGGAACTCCGCCAGATCATGGATCAAAAACAGCTATTCTTAGTGAAGTAGCTCAGCATACGTCCCGTATCTCTGCGAATAAGGCTTCGTCGGGCACCAAAATCATCCTGGATATGTCTTTCAAGACCCAAACATCGTTGATGACGGTGGCTCGCTGTACAGCTCTAAGCTATTGCCTTTGATGATGAGTGGTGAAACTCGAATGTCTACCGTCAAGTTCTGGCAAAGGCCTATGCTCGGGAGAGTGCCACGGCAAAAGCCGAAGACCTGGAGGATACGACTGGCCTTGTGGACGACGTGACGTTCCCCAGGATAAAACAGTTTCAGGGAACATCAGGTATGCGTTAGCAGTGGGCTGGTTTGGTATGAATAACTTTACTGATGAATAACCTCTAGAAGTTTCAACACCAACTGCAACCCCAGAGAACCGGAACAAACACATCATGGTCGGATGACTCGTTGAGAGACCTCCTGAATGAACACAAGCAACCACTACGTACCTGGATCGAACACTGGTCATTGAAACCATCAGACATTATTAAGTCGGTCCCCAACAAGGAGATCCTAAGACAGGAAATGCTATATGAAACTGATATCCACCGAGAAAACCTTTCTCAACCAATGTCAGCTCATTCGTCATCTATACTATCACCGCCTAACATTTGACCCCTTACGACGATCTCTCTCGGGTCAAACTGGGAGTTTGCAGCAAAGAATTTTGGGATACATGAACGATTCTACCATTTGCACAAAACTGTTCTGTACGAACCATTAATGGCCAGGCAATCCGAAGGACCGTGGATTGGCAACGTCTGCGACATCTTCCAGCGATGGCTAGTCGAAGCCACCGAGCTGTATCTAGAATACAGTGCTCGCTACCCCTACCTAGTCGCTACGATAATTGCCGAAGCTTCGAGGAACGAAGGTTCGCTCAATTCCTAATACAGTCCACGGATCATCCACTGAGCCGCAAATTATCTTGGACTGTTTACATGAGGAATCCAATCACTCGCATCCAGCGATACGCGCTGATGCTTTCTACGATTTTGAAAAACAGCAATCCGTCCGATGAGAGTCATAAGTATCACGACATGGAAAAGTTAATTGAACACATCAAAGACTTCAGGCAGAGGTGCGATGTGGAAGTCAGCAAAGCTATAAACCAAGTGCAAGTGAATTCTCTGCGCGCGAAAACAGGGCCGATAGGCCAAAGAATCATTGCACCCACGTGGTTATTCTATTCGATGCACAGTTTTCACGCCGTAAAAGCGGGTTTCGAGCTATCACAGAAGTGAGGGTTGTTGTGTTGAGTTCTCCCAGCTCGCTTGTGCTCGTCTTGAATAATACTTCTAAGCCAGGGCGTGCTGTCTCGTATGAGATCGTGAAACAGGTCAGTATTCGATAGTCAGCCTCGGTTGATCGGTCTAACGTCCTCCGACTCTGCAGTTTACTCCTAAGATTCGCATCCTGTCTATGTCTCCCAGACTAAGGATACCGACCAGCAGTACTTGTTGAGAATGTCGCAGGGCGTTCATCAGTCTGATCTCATTTTGAGCACTACTTCTCTAGAACGAGCTGAAGAGCTCTTAGATGCCATAGGGATTATCGGAGGTTTCGTTACAGGAGCACCATAGTGCGAGAATGCCATCCTCGCGGGTTCCAGCCTGCATACTACCAATGGGTAACACAGTCTGTGCAATACTCTATTTCCGCTGTACAAAGTCTCATTCTACTGTACATACATGTGAAACCCAAGGTTCAACTCCATCGATCACTGTTCAGTGCCGTGGCATGCCGTGCTTAAAGCTGGAACACGGCGACACCCATGGCCAATCCAACCACGGCAGAGAGCTTCACACCGATCATGCCAGCAGCGCCCTCCTCGTCCTCAGACTCGCTGGCACCAGTGGACTCGGCACCGCCCGCAGAGCTGGTGCCGCTGGCAGCGCCGGTCTCGGCAGGACCCTCGCAGTGCCAGTGGTCGCCATGGGGCTCGCAACCAACGGAGGCAGTAGGCGACGGTCCCGGGTCCTCGGTGGTGTCCTCGTCATCCTCGTCGTGGTCGTGGTCATGGTCATCGTGGTCGGCGCTGCCGGTGGAGGTGGGCGTGGCCGACGCGGAGGCCGGACCCTCGCAGTGCCAGTGGTCACCGTGAGGCTCACAGCCAACGGAGGCCGTGGGGGACGGGCCAGGGTCCTCAGTGGCGCCGGCGGCGCTGGAGGCAGTCTCGGTGACGGCCTCGGTGGCAGGGCCCTCGCAGTGCCTGTAAACTCCTGGTTAGAGAGATATCGCGCAGGTACTGGTTGAGAGTGGGACATACCAGTGGTCGCCGTGAGGCTCGCAGCCAACAGAGGCAGTGGGGGACGGGCCAGGGTCTTCGGCGGAGGTTTCCTGAGCGATGACCGAGGTGGCCAGGGCCATCATAGCAAGGACGGAGAATCTCATGTTGGAGGAGTGGTTTCTCGCGTGGATGAAACTATGTGGAAGCGTGGTAGGGCGCGTGCAGGACGAGGGAATGCTGCATATGCAGGGGCGTCTGGGGTTTATAACCACGAGGAGAGTCTCTGCGGTCCACCTGTGATGCTGGGATCATCCTCTGGTTTTGATTAAATGCCTCTTGCCATGGAATTGAGCTGGTGGGTGTTGGCTGAATCCATCGTGCCAAGCAGTGGACGAGACTTGGCGTCTCCAAGGTTCTCAGACATCCCAGCCTCACGCTGCCTGGTTCACACGCCAGGATGGGCTATAAAGGGTCTAAGGGAGTCAGTAGCATCAGAGAGGCTGAGACAGGGTAACGGAAATTGCGATGACCCCAATGCAGGACCCTGGTGGGGAGTGGAAGGGTCTCAGCGGTGGACGAGACCTGATATCAAGGTCCTCAAAATATCTTCATGATGCCAAGGCCGGACAGCCCCATGCCAAGATTGCTTGGGAACCTTGCGAGCTGATGCTGCTGGCGATGAGAAGGTGATTTGGCGGGCCTGCCGCGGAGAATTTCCTGAGATGTCACGGATCGATCGTATACTCCGGAGGATGGACTTGATGGACCTGATGGACCTGCAGTGTCGGTCTGGTATGTGGATGGCCAGGAATAGGTTTGCTATGAGTTTAGTAGAGAAGTGGACGACCAGCAAGGATGCTGTGACCATAATCTCTAGCCTGGATGTTCACTTTTGTAATGTTGCAGTTGTACTATCAACTTCCATCATAGCTGCCATCTAGATCTTCCACCAAACTACGAGCCATGGTCGCTCGTTTCTCGTATCGACGGCAGAGACTGTCAGGAGGTCTTCATACCGGTAGAGAAACGAGTCTAGATGACAGGCATGGATATCGTCTTCTTTTCTGTGAGTTAGGAATATATGCACTTCCTATAGACTCGGAGGCAATAGACAGGCAACGCCGACGTGATTGTCTGGACGTTGAAAAGCACATGACGCATTGCCCGTCTACCAGCGGTCTGTCCATGTCCATCACCCACTCATACCAACCAAACTGAATCATAACCTCAGAAATACTAACCAGCAATACTAAACGGAGTTCTCCGAGCGGAGTGCTCTGCTCCCATGCAGCATCACCATGCTTGGCACGTCTTGGCTGAGGACCTTGGAGTTGGCCTCGATCGGAATGGGATTCAGAGAATGTCTGACAGCTGCAGCTCATGTAGATGCGTTTCCAACTCAGATACCTCAATCAGACACCATGATCATGTTGCGCAGGCTTTTTCTGCTGTTCCTCTATCTGACATGCGCCAGTGCATCGCTCTGGCGGTTTACGCAACTCGTCCCGCAGCTTGAGGTTAGTATACGAAAGTCAATTGCGATTCTACGACCTGCGCGGAGAGAGTAAACTAATGTGACATGTAGTCAATTACGCAGGTATTTGTCTCGAACATCACAGTCATCGAGCCTACGCATGATGGGGACCGCCATGCGACGGAGTATGCGCGGCTGCAGCAACGAATTGACCGGTCCAGTGGGAAGTGGGATGGATCGCATCCGCGCCATCGAATCCTAACAGCCTTGCATGGTTTTCGTCGGTATAAAGAGAGGAATCTCGTCGAGGTGAAGCGGTGGAGAGACTGGTATAAGCAGGTGCCAAAACGCCAGCGGTCGGTAGGTTTCTATTCCTGTGTTTTGGCGAGTAACAAGCCCCTGTCTAACAAAGTCAGATTGTCGAGTCGACGGTCCATTACAAGAAGAAATTGAACACTGTCGAGCATCTGTTCGAGGCCAATGAGGCCTTGCGCATGCGATTGTGGACAACGGATTGCGGTTCTATAACATCTCTGCGACGAGTTGGATGAGTTCGTCGCGGAGAACGAACGAGAGGGTCGCTCGACGGACCGTAACGAGCGTGTCGCAGTCGATGAAGCATTTTGTGCGCGATTGGTCGGATGAAGGCTACGAAGAGCGACAGGAGGCATTCCCATGTGTCTTGCAGGCGTTGGCGACGTTGTCCGGACGGAGGAGCAGCCTTTGCGCGTGCTGGTTCCTGGTGCTGGGATAGGCAGACTGGCGCACGACATTGCAGATCTCGGAGGTACGTTATGGTTGCTTCTTTGCAGGTATAATCATCGCAGGCTAACGAGGCAGCTTCGAGGTGACCATGAACGAGTGGTCGGCGTATATGAACCTGGCGTACCGATATGTGTCGCAATTGTCGGACCCCAACAGCGAGGCCTTCCACCCGTATATCGACTGGTGGTCGCATCAAGCCACGACGGCAGATCTCCAGCGATCGGTCGCATTCCCCGATCAGGTGCTGAACCCATCGTGTTGTCGGTGGAAGGCGACTTCACGACAGTCTTCGCCAGCGAGACCGAACAGTACGATGTCATCGTGACACTGTTCTTCATCGACACGGCGCGCAACCTCGTCTCATACCTCGAGACAATCCATCGACTGCTGCGACCCGGCGGACGGTGGATCAACCTGGGCCCGTTGTTGTATGGTAGTGCGCCGTTCCTGCAGTTGTCGCTGGACGAGATCGTAGCCCTCAGTGAGCGTCTTGGCTTTGCCTTCGAGGAGACAACGGCGTCCTGTGGAGACCTCACGCTGCCAGGCTGCCCAGTACGCGGAAAGGAGGTGGCCTACGCGCGCAATGGGCGGGGGCTGAGTAAAAATGCGTACCAGGCGCAATTCTGGGTTGCGGGGCGCGGGTGAAGTATAACCGAGGGTAACTTGAAGCCATCCACAACCACGTCTGCCGATCTGGAGTACCCCAGAGTCCCCCAGCCTCAACCCCGCATGATCTTCTGGGTCGCAGACGACGGAAGGACGGAAAGTCGAGTCGGAGAGAGGGCGAATTGCCGACGCCAGTATCCATTAATAAGAGAAACGGGCGTGATAGGGCCTATTATCAGCCATATCGCCCACCCCAAGCCGTTAGCGTCACCCCGATCGTCGCCGTCGGATCGGATGCTGATAAGCATTAAGTGCCGTCGCGTCGACGTGCCTTTCCTTCTCCTGTCGTATGTGTCCTGTCTTGCTGCCTCTGTGGGTGCTATGCTGTGCTGTGCTGCATCAGCCTGTCCTGCGTCATGAATTCAGTCTCCGGTCGAGTCTGCGCACGATGCGCTAAGATTGTATGTCTGCATGCCTGTTAGAATGAAGCATAATTTCCCGCGACTGACTATTGTCTGCTAGAAACAACGCTGCGACGGGGGGTACCCGTGCGCTCGCTGTGCTCGTAAGTCTGCTGCCCCAGCGTGGTGGTTGATACGACATTGACGCCAGACGCTATCAGGTCTCGGTCACCTCTGTGAAATCCAGCAGCCGGGCAAAAAGGCCGATCTGGCTAGGTCTTTGGGTCATCGTCGCCCGCGCGCATCGCGGTCTCGAGGAGGGTGTCTATCCTGCAAGACCCGGTCAGTCACTGTCATCCAAGCACCACCCCAGCACTAACACCTTCTAGAAAGAAGAAATGCGACGAACTGCGCCCCGCTGCAGTGATTGCCGCCGCTTGAACCTCCCCTGCCGGTGGAAAGGCTCGCGGGGTCTTCCCCAGACTCCACAGGGTCTCCTGACTCTCCTCCGCCGTCGCATATCTCGACCGCATCCGAAACCACCACCGCCAGCACCGACTACACCAGTCTCACCCTGGCTTCCGGCACCGACCCGACCTCGCCGTCTTCCGATCCGGCGATCCTGGAGGATCCGATAGGAAGCTTGTCCCCCGTCGCATCGCCCGGTGGAGCCACCATCAACCCGTATCTGCACAATGACGAGGACCGCTCGCTGTTCAACCACTATCTGCACATCGTTTGCCCGCGCGCTCTCGCGCTCCGGCAATCCCGACGGAAATCCCTTCCTGACGACCCTGCTGCCAATGGCCGCCGCTTCCGATACCATCACCATGTCATCCTGGGTCTGAGTGGATGCCACTGGAAGCGCGTGTACCCAACGATATGGAACCGCGCCTTGGCTCGACAAGGCCGGGGTATGTCTGCACCCGTCGATCTAGATAGGAGACGAGACTGACTGATATCTGCAGCCCTAGCGCAAGTCAACCAGCTACTCTCCCTGCCAAACCCCCACGCCACACTCGAAGCCTGCGCCACGATCCTCCTGCTGTGTCTGACCGAGCTCTTCGACGGGACCTCCAAGGTCTGGAAATGGCATCTCAAAGCCGCCGGAGCGCTGCTCACCTCCGCTGGCGTCGACACCCTCGAGACAACCCCCGAGGGCCGCTTCTGCCTGCAACTCTTCCACTATCTCGACTCCATGTCGACCATCTCCCGCTGCAAACCGCCCCTCCTCCATGACGGTGACCGGCTGACGGACCTCACCGCGGAGAAGAAACCCACAGCGCGGTCTCTGCCCACCGCACCCGGCGATCCGATCTGTGGCATGGCCCCGGCCCTGCTCGACTTCCTGGGCATGGTGAATCTCCTCGCTGCCCATCGCAGCCGTCGCGTCGACGAGCTCTCCGAGATCGGCTTCCGGACCGCGGCCGCACATGTCCAGAGTCAGCTTGACACCTGGCGTGCCGAATACGATGATTCGTCGTGCTCCAGCCCCAGTGCTGGCGATAGCGGAAGTGGAAGTGGAGGTGATAAGCACAGTAATGCAGCGGTCCCAGACCGCGACGCCCACCGCGCCACGACGGCCTTCGAATGGGCGATCCGGCTGCGTCTGCACACCAGATCGTCAACGGGTACGATCCTACCCACCGCGCTGTGGAGACTGCTATCGCGACGATCCTCGCCGCCGTGCTGGCTATCCCGTACGGCAGTCCTGTGGAGGGGTGTCTGCTCTTTCCGCTGGTGATTGCCGGTGCGAGCAGCACCCTCATGGAGCGCAGGATGATGGTCAAGGAGCGGCTGATGGTGATGGAGAATACGCTGGGTTTTGGACATATCCCGCATGCGCGGCAGTTGCTCGAGACGGTGTGGGCGGAGGGCACGGAGTGGAATTGGGCGAGGGTGCGGTATAGCCAGTTCCCTGGGATGGTCTTCATCTAGCTTCTGCTGCTGCTGCTGCTCTGTCTATTTGTGTATATACGAAGTTCACGATGTACATCACTCCTGGGTATGAACGGAATCGAGGCGAGGCGGAAGAGTGTAACGTTACGACAATCATGATCCATTTATTTATGTACTGACTTTCATTCCACTCGTAAATATACATGCAGGCTGAACCATAATGCAGCTAAAACAATCCTAATACAGAAACGAAGGCTAACACCCGCGCAGCAACCAACTCCTCCAAATGCTTCCGCATATCATACCCACACACCTCCTCAATCGTCAACTTCCCCGGCCGGTCCGCCGACGACGACCATCCAATACGCTCGCTGAGATCCTCGCGCGCCCGGAAACTGGCCTCCTGCACGCGGGTGGCGCGCGGCTTGCGCAGCTGCTCGTACAGGGCCAGTCCGTCGGCGACGCTGTATTGTTCGCGGAAGGTGGGGTGGAAGATGTAGCCCAGGGCGCCGGCGTCTTCGAAGGCCATGCAGGAGCCTTGGGATTGATCGGGCATCATGGGGTGGGCTGTCTTGTTAGTTGTGTATTCGAGGGATGTAGTGTAGGTAGTAATGGGTGGTGTAGGGTGCATACCGGCGTCACCGAGGAGGCAGACCTTGCCCTTCGTCCAGTAGGGGTATGGCTGGTGACGGTACACTGGAACACATTAGCATCTGTGCACATTCTAATAATTTCCTAGACGGAATCCTCGTGCAGAAACCGCAAAGCAGGGAAGAAAGGGGAAGACATACACCGCCACATCTTGATATCCTCCGCATTGAGCATCAACTTCTTCATCCGCGGGTCCAATCTAGGGAAAGTATCCAACAGCTGCTGCGGCGTGGCCGAGATATTCCATCCGTCCTCACGCAGCTCGTTAAATTCAGCCGGGTAGAAGCAGTAGCAGCTGACGACTTCACCATTGCTGCAGGGCGACATGACGATCTTGTCGATGCCGAATCCTCCCCAGTATTCAATTGCCTCGTTGTCGATGTAGTCTTCCAGACCGAGCTCGCGCAGCTTGTCTGCGCCAATGATGCAGCGGTAGCAGCAGGAGGTGGACATTTTGAAATCGGGGGTGATGCCGAGGAAGCCGCGAGAGAGGGACTACATTGGATATCTTAGTACTTAATGTTGTATGGTATATGGTGTATGGAGTATATATCGGGGTCAGGACATACGCGGATACCGTCAGCGGCGACGATCAGGTCGGCGGTGGTGGACTCGCCATTCTCAAAGGTGATGGTGCCGGCTTCAGCGTCGATGTTGGTGGCCTTGTGGTTGACTTTGAGCGTGCATTGCGGACCCTCGCCGGGCGCTTCAAAGGCCGACTTGATTAGTTGCTTGTGTATGTCGATGCGGTGGAAGTTGTTGTAGTCCTGGTTTGTTGGTTAGTGATATTTACTTCATGTCTATGGAGGGAGTATGGACTGACCGTGCCAAACTTGCTCTTGTAGTCGCCCAGACCATACTCATTCTGCACCTTGCCCGTCTCCCAGTCGTGCATGATCAATTTTTTAAGATCACCTGGAAATTAGGATTAGCTTCGTCCTCTCAGGAATGCAGCATACATACCGGCTTCGCGGCCTTCACATCGACGCCCCATTGCTCAAGGAAGCGCGATCCGTTCGACGCGGAACTCAGCGACGCGCCCACTTCGCCGGCAAAGTCATAGCGCTCATAGACAGTGATGTTATGGCCCTGGCGACGGAGGGCGACCGCGGCAGAAAGACCGCCCAGGCCGGCGCCGACGATGGCGATGTTGAGGGGAGAGTCGGTGCGAGAGGGCATGTTCTCGAGACTTGAGTTAGGGCTTGCTTCGTCACCTGTTGTTGTAGTAGGAGTCGAGGGGAGACTGACACAGGACACCCTCGTCATTATATACAGCAGTGCAACCCCATCGCATGATCTTTGCGACTGATTCCCCCACTTGTCTCTGTCTCCATGGTTCCAGTCTCGATAAGCCCTTGCGACGGCGTTCTATCTATGCGACGGATGCAGGTCTCCACTCGTATCAGTGCGCGGCGCCGCGCCGCCAATCCTCCCAGCTTATCCGGAATCTGGGGCATTCCAGTCTTCTGACTGGGTCGGGGCACACTAACCTGGCCTAAAATCCTGAGGCGCCAGATAGAGGCATCATCGTCTATCAAGGAGAGCAGCGGTGGCTGTGGCTCCTCCCCGACGGCGCGCTTTTAATATCATGCCATTCCTGCCTCCCTCCTTCTGGCCTGGGAGTGTCAGTCAATGTGAGCCATTATTCTCGCGGAGACAGACCAGACTATGACCGCCTCCCTTGAAGCCAAAGCCAAACCCCCTGTCTTGGACGTGGACATGGACCCTAAGGATGAGAAGCTCGCGGCGGATGACTATGCCGTCGGTGATCTGCACAATGACCGCGCTCTGATGCGTCGGGTTGACTGGCGCATCTTGCCGATTATTTCTTGACTTACTTTCTGCAGTTTGTGGATAAGGTGTCGCTGAATGTGAGTGCATACCCTGTGTCCTAGGTTTGTGACACTGTGCATGTATGCTAATGATGCCTAGTATGCCAATGTCATGGGTCTGCAGGAGGACCTGGGGATGAGTGGGAATGACTTTTCCTGGCTGGCGACAGCGTTCTTCATTGCCTATGCTGTGGGAGATCCCTCAAGGTATGTCCATTATCTTACTGACTATCGACATGGACTATACTTACAGTCCATAGGCATCCTTCTCCAACGCTTCCCCATTACCAAGGTCCTCGGCGTCAATGTCTTCTGCTGGGGTGTCCTCCTCTGCTGCTCGGCCGCAGCAAAGAACTTTGCCGGGATGTGTGCCTTGCGAACCATCCTTGGAATGCTTGAAGCTGTCATCGGTATGCGTCTCTCTCTCTTTCAAATCAACACAGCAGCGAATACCCCTAACACAGACAGCCCCCGCCTTGACAATGTACACCAGCATGTGGTACACCCGCGCCGAATCCACTCCTCGCTACGGCTTCTGGTACTGCGGTCTCGGTGTCGGCCAGATCGTCGGCGGTTTGATCTCGTTCGCCGCTCAGCACGCCCCGGCCGACATGACCTTCCACGGATGGCGGATCATGTTCGTGGTCGTGGGCGTTGAACGTGCTGGTCTCGCTGCTAGTGCTGTTCCTGCTCCCAGAGACCCCGGAGAAGGCCCGCTTCCTGAGCAGCGAGGACCGGGAACGCATTGCCCAGCGTCTGCGCGATGACCAGGCTGGTGTGGGTGACAAGGTGTTCCGTTGGGGATCGCTGATGGAGGCGTTTGGCGATATGCAGACGTGGATGTTGGTGCTTCTCACGATCCTGATCACCATCCCCAGCGGAGTGATTACCACCTTCTCGAGTATCCTGATCAAGGACTTTGGGTATACATCTAAACAGAGCGCGCTGTTGAATATGCCGTCTGGTGTGGTGAGTATCGCGGCGACGATGTTGTCGACGTATGCCATCTCCAAGGGGTATTCGCGGTGGATGGCGATTGATGTGTTCTGATTCCGACGCTGTTGGGGTCATGTTTGATGTCTTTCATGCCCAAAACGAACCAGGGAGGATTGCTTGCGGGGATTTACATGGTGAACACTGTGAGTTTGCCCTGACTTTGCTGGACGGAAGATAGACTAACAGCCTGTAGACGGTGGCACCGCTGGCGTTGATTTTCGCCTGGACTGGCGCAAACTTCAAGGGATACACTATGAAGGTGAGCTTCTTTCTTTCCTATAGACATGAAACAGACATTAACAACAACGTTATGAACAGGTATCAGGAAGTTCTCTCGTCTCCGCCGGATTCAGTATCGCCAATGTCATCGGTCCCCAGACCTTCCAGGCGAAGACGCCCCAGCGTAAGCCTGCCTGACCATCCAGCCTGAACAACATTCTAACCGAGTATAGATACATCCCCGCGAAAATCACCATCGTGGCCGTCAACGCCGCGGCCATCATCATCTCCACCGGCCTCCGAGTGGTCTATGGCATGCGCAACAAGCGTGCCGACCAGCTCGGCACTCCAGCGCGCAGCCGGATGGAGGCGAAGCTGGCCAGCCAGAGAGATGGGCATGGCGATGTCCACGACGATGTGAATTTCCGGTACGTCTACTAGCCTGAGGTGGTGTAGATGTACGGGACGCATCGGCCGATTGTATATACTACTTTTACTTGTACTTGGGTAGCAATTGATTGTAGCATTGAATTTGGACACGATGGGCACCGGTGGACACCGATGAACACCGAAGAGAGCGTAAAAAGAAACGTACCTAAGGAGTAGGTGACAGAATACGAGTGACGAGGAAGTCAGGATATCTATCTATGCGACGGACGAAAACCTCATTTCTAGCGCGATCCACCACCAAAGCAACATATAAACCCTCACGCCCTCAGCATCACTTTGCTAAAACCCTCCAATTGCCCTCAATCCAAAGACCTTTCCCTTGAGAAAACGAACCCCCAGAAAATTACCACAATGGAAAAAATCCTCGTCACCGGCGCCAACGGCTTCATCGCCGCCCACTGCATCGCCCTCCTCCTCCGCTCCAACCTCTCCGTCCGCGCGACGGTGCGCTCACACCCAAAGCCGCCGCCACGCGCGCGCCCTGGCCGCCGCCGGGTCATCAACCTGCGCCAGCTCGAGCTCGTTGTCGTCGCCGATCCGACGGACCCCGCGCAGATCCGCCCCGCCGTCGCGGGCTGCCAGGGCATCCTGCATCTGGCCAGCGCCTTCACCTACGACGCCGCACCCGGCGAGTTCGAGGAGAAACTGCTGCTGCCAGCGCTCAAGGGCACGACCGCCGTGTGCGAGGCCGCTGCAGACGAGCCGGCGGTGCGCAAGCTCGTCATCATGTCGAGCTTTGCGGCGGTGTATGATGCGGCCAAGGGGTTGCAGCCGGGACGGGTGTATACCGAGAAGGACTGGAGTCCCATGACGTACGAGGATGGACGGGATGCGCCGGTTGTCGTAGGTTTCCACTCATTTATGGGGATGAAGACATTATTGGGATCATCGCTAACAGGAGTAATGATTAGCCCGCCGCTTATCGAGCCTCCAAGGTCATCGCCGAGCGCGCCGCCTGGGACTACATCCGCGACCACAAAGTCGCCTACCAGCTGGTGACACTGTGTCCTGGCATGGTCTTTGGCCCGATGATCCATCCTATTGAGTCGCTGGCCCAGCTGAACGCCAGCAACCAGATCGTGTGGGAGGTGTTGCGCGGGGAAGCTGGGATTCCGCCGACGCGGGCGCCGGGTACGTCTTCTCTTATCACCATCGTCTGAGTTATCGCTATCATGGACCATGGTAGTACGGGTAACTCGGTAGATATGTGGGCCTCAATCTAATAATGTTTTCTCCACTAGTCTGGATCGATGTGGAGGACCTGGCAGCCACCTCCCTCAAGGCCCTCACCGTCGAGCTGCCGTCGCATGAGCGCTTCCTCGTCACCCAGGGCTCCTACGATACCCAGGAGATTGCGGATGTGGTGCGGGCTGCTCTGCCTGAGAAGCAGGGTCGCATTCCCGTTGGAGAGCCGGGCAAGCGCATCCACGATACCCATTACTCGTGTGACTCGAGCAAGGTGCAGCGGGTGTTGGGGGTACAGTTCCGCTCGTTGGAGGAGAGCATCGTGCCGCTGGCGAGGCAGTTGTATGCTATGGAATAGATGTTTGATGTATGTAGACGGCGGTAACTGTCTGCGGATGGATTCTAGGATAGTAGTTATGTGGTATGCAGTGTAAATAGATACAACAATGTGGTTGCCCATGAAGAGAATAATCAGAAGAAAGAAAGAAAAGAAAAGGAAGCAACTTCTATTTTATCTACGCATGCAGAGTGTTCTTAATCTGCTCGGCCGTCATATCAATAAACTCCTTCGCTTGCCAGAGATCTACATAATTAGCACAATTCTCGTCACCTCTGGGAAAAGAACTCACCTTTATCCATATGCATAAACGGATGAGGCACCCCCTTGAACCGCTTCTGTACCACCTCATTCCCCCCCTCAATGAGCTTCCGCGCATAGGCCTCGCCCTCGTCGCGCAGCGGATCACATCCCGCCGTGTAGATCACCGTCTTGGGCAGGTTCGTAAAGTCCGGCGCATCCAGCGCATTCGCGTACCACGACACAGCCTTCATCTGGGCCGCACGCGTGTCCGCATCCTCCGACAGACTCTGCCACTTGAGCGTATCGAACCACTTCAATCGCGCCCAGTTCAGCGTCGGCGCATGCTCCATCTCCTGCATCGAGGCAAACGGCGAGTCCGCCGCCGTCGCATACCGCGAGATATCGTCGATGACGGGCGTGCCGACGGCGACCAGTCGCAGGGGCAGCTTAGCGTCCCGGGCAAGATGCGCGCAGATCAGGGCGATGTTGCCCCCGGCGGACACGCCGCCTAGCGAGATGCGGCGGGGGTCGATGTTGAATTTGGCGGCGCCGTGGGCGTGGATGTATTGCAGCGCCGCGAAGGAGTCTTGCACGCCGATGGGAAAGGCGTGCTCGGGCACGAGTCGGTAGGCGACGTCGATCACGCAGACGTTGGCCTTGACCGCGAGGTGTTTGCAGATGTGCGCTTCGGTGTCGAGGTCGCCGAGGCCCCAGCCTGTTGACCATGGCTGAGTTAGCTATGTCTTAACGCCTGGAGGTAGAGATAGAAGGTAAGGGAATGGACGTACCACCACCGTGAAAGTCAATGTGAACTGGCCAAGGCCCTGGAGTCGCAGGCTCGTACACGCGCACGGGGATCTCGTCGCCCTGGTGGCCGGTCACCACTGCATCGTACACGCGGGCAGGCTCCGGCGCAGGTCCAGTGCCGTACGAGTACAGCACGGAGTACTTGGAGCGCAGGATAGACAAGTCAATGGGCTTGTTGGGGGTGTTGGCGACATGCTCGTTGTAGAGCTGGATGAAGACGGGGTCCAGGTGGGGGAGCACCGAGGGGTGGATGGGGTTGAGGGCTTCGTGGCCGGTCATGGTGGCGATTGAGTGTGTTATAAATCAATTGGGAGAAAAGTAAGGATCAATTGGGGCGATTGAGGGCATGAGTGAGAATGCGACAGTTAAATAGCGAGAGGCCGTCGCATAGCCGACGGACAACCCACCTTGTACGTGGTAGCGGGTAAACTAAGATAGTCGATTCCCCGCATGTTATCTATGCGACGGCTCTCCGATGCTCGGATCCAACCAACTTACTCTTAAATACGTTCCAGCATGCAAGCCATTCCCCCCTCTACACTTCCCCTCCACCCTCGCCATGGACCCTGTTCTCATCGTGGGCGCCGGCATCGTCGGTCTGACCTTGGGTCAGGCCCTGAAGCAGGTACTATCCCACCTCAATGCCAAAAAAAAACCAACTAATACATGCTAGAAAAATATCCCCTTTGAAATCTACGAGCGCGATCCCAACCCCCACGCCCGCGGTCAAGGCTGGGCCATCACCCTGCACTGGGCCCTCTCCTACATCCAGCAGATCCTCCCCGCCGACACCCTCACCCGCATCCAAGACGTCCAGGTCGACCCGGACGTCGCCAAACACGACAACGGCAACTTCCTCTTCATCAATCTGGCGACAGGCGAGCCCAAGTTCAAGATCCCCCCGTCTGTGCGCTGGCGCGTCAACCGCGAAAAGACCCGACAGGCCCTGCTGCACGGCATCGAAGACCACGTCCACTGGGGCCGGCGCGTCGCCGACCTCGACCTGTCGACGCCAGGGAAGTCCTCGCTCGTCTTTGCGGATGGATCGCGCACGACGGGTCGTCTTGTCGTCGGCATCGAGGGCAGTCGGTCCATGGTGCGGCAGGTTCTGCGTCCGGACGCATACAACAATGAGCTGTTGCCGATTCGCTTCACGGGCGTGGCGGTGAACTTGTCTCCGGAGGCCGTCAAGCCCCTGCGGTCCATGGACCCCCTGCTCTTCCAGGGCTGTCATCCCCCCTCGGGTACCTTCTTCTGGTTCTCCATGTTGGAGACGCCCGCGGTGAACGGCACCGCGGGCACCCCGACGAGCACTTCCGCGCCCAGATCTGTATGTCGTGGCCGGTCAAGTCGGCGGCAGATGAGGTTGCGGAGGATGACGCCGGTCGTCTGGCGAATATGAAGCGGAGGGCCGTTGGCTTCGTGCCTTTCCTAGAGGAGACCGTGCAGAACATCCCCGAGGGGACGCCCGTGCTGGAGATCAAGCTCGCCGACTGGGAGTGTCTCGATTGGGATAATCGTGATGGACGGGTGACTTTGGCGGGCGATGCGGCCCATGCTATGACCATGTGTATGTCTTCATCCTTTGGTTTCCCTGATAGCCTTGAAGCGAGGGTGAGCGAGCATGTGCTAACAGACACAGACCGCGGCGAAGCAGCCAACCACGGCCTCCTGGACGCCTACCACCTTGTCCATGCCATCGAGCAGATCTACTCCGGCCAGACAGATGCAAAGACCGCTCTAGACGGGTATGAGAAGGAGATGCGGCTGCGCACGCGACGAGCCGTGCGTCTGAGTCGGCAGGCGTGCAAGGACGCTCATGCGTGGGAGCAGCTGAATGAGACGTCGGCGATCTTGACCAAGCGGGCGATTGACGGGAAATAGGACTGTGATGAGATTGTAATGATATTGCATGATACGAATCTTATTCTTTTACTGTATTGACTTGGGGTTTATATTAGCCTTCTTCTCGGGCAAGAAAGTAGAGAAGTAGAGAAGTAGATTGATAGTAATCTACCTAGCTTATACTCAACGTCCAACACCGAGGTGTAGACCTTATCTAGAGACTGATGAAGGTAGTAACGAACGACTCAGGTCAGAATGTAAAATCCAAAGACAACGGTCTATCCTACAGCATCGCCATCCCAAGCCCAGCCAACACAGCCGTAACAGCATACACCCCCAACTGCACCGACCCAACACTCACCATCAGACTCCGCGACCCGGGCACCCCAGCCCCAGACGAGCTCGACGAACTCGCCGACGCTACATCCGCCGTACCCGTCGGCTTGGACGTCACCGTCCCCGTCCCCGCCGTCCCAGCCTCCTTCATCAGCGCACTGCACGACCCCGTCGCCTTGGTGGTGGCCGTCGTCGTCGCCGACCCGCCGAAGCTGCACGCACTCGCCACCGAGCCCTGCTCGCTGTAATACTTGTTCAGCAGGAAGTTCAGTTGCGCCTTGGGGTTGCACATCCCGTAGGCGCCGTAGTCGCCCGTCGTGCTGTTGGCAAGCACCCCGTCGCACTCGGTCATCCCCAGATCACTCCGAACAGATCCGAGTATTTGGACGAGGCGACCGAGTCTTTTACAACGCAGGCGGCCGACGCGGACATGCAGTCGCAGAGCTGCTCGTTCGGGGTCGGTGGGAGGGGCGTCTGCGTGGCTTGCCATTTGCTGTTGACAGCTGGACAGCTCTGCAGGGCGGTGTTGGTGGGCGTGTAGGAGGCTTTGTTGGTGCCGCTGGGGTGGCGCTGGCGATTTCGCTGGAGTAGTAGGTGAAGTCGGCGAGTTTGCTGACGCTGGTGCTGTCGATGACCGAGACCAGGCCTGTCTCATTAGTCTCATTAGTGGTGTGGTTCTAAGGGTTTGGGGCGAGGAAAAGGAGGCAATGGATATACCGTAGTCGTTGGTCTCCTGGAAATACATGTAGACAATTCCACCCGACCACACGTCGTTCATGTTATCCCCATACAGGGCCTTGACCTCGGTGAACTTGCGCGGCTGCACATCGTTGCAGCCATACTCGGCGAAGAAGACCGGCACGGAGTAGTCGCGGAACTCCTCAGTGCGAGTTTTATATCCAGACGCCTGGTAGGACGAATCCCCACACCAGGAGTAGATGTTATACCCCCAGAAGTCGATGCCGTCCTCGCTGCTCTCACAGTTGAAGTAATCCGCCATGTTGACCCGGATCGAGGAGTCATCGTTGGTCGCATAGCCAACCCCCATCGTCCGGTAGTTCTTCTCCTTGATGTACGCCTTCATATCCCGGACCGCCGCCTTGACGAACGCACTCGCATCCGTCGTGTCCACCGTGTTGGACACCTCGTTTCCAGCAAAGAACCCCAGCGTGTTGTTGTACTGCGACAGCTCGTCGATCACGCTCGTGTACCGGTTGTACAGACTGACCTCCCACCGGGGGTCGCTGCGGTCGATCGACTGCGTTGGGTCTGACAGGTCCGAGATCACGTAGATGCCTGCATCGGCCAGCAGCTGCATGCATTCGGTGTGGTCGGAGGTCGGGTCGATTGCGTACACCCGGATCGTGTTGGTGTTGAGTTCCTGTAGGATCGGCACATCACGCTTGCAGGCTGTGGCGTCCGCGAGGGGGTCTTTGTAACTGTTGCTGCCGTTGGTGGTGCCGTTGCTGGTAGTCCTCTATTGATGGTCAGCGTTGTACCTATCGGCTAGGTAGGTAGGTAGGTTGGGTCTTTTCTGTCTCTTGCTGTATAGTTGGAGACGGATGGGGAGCTTACGCTGGTAGGCAACGCCACGAATATAGCTATGACTGTTAGACTAGTAGTGTAAGAAAGTGAGTAGTGAGAGGAAACTCACAATTGAGTATTGTTGCTGGAGTAGAAGAATTTCGAGCCCTAACTACCGTCAGCAGAGTTTTCACACCACACCTTCACTACCTACCTTGATGATAATCGGATCAATCGCCAGAGCTGAGCCCAGCAGACTGGCTCCAATAGCCAAGGAAAGCTTCATCGTGTACAAGTGTAAGTGTACAAGAAAACGAGTGTCGAGAATATTGTTGCACCAAACGAATGACTATAACTATTGACTGCCACGGACAACGACAGACCAGACGACAGACAGGACATATACCCCCACGAAATTACCATCACCCTCCTAAATTAGGCAGCGGTATTAACAGCGTGTGAATCTGCGCTGCGTCCGTACAGACCAGTCCGTCTACCTAGTGTCTAGTGTATGGGAATGGCTCCGCTGCAGTGTTGACGCGTCACCGGCCGCTTAAGCTCTTCCATGGAAGAATACTAAAAGCTTGACTAGCGATTAGAGTTGGTTCAGACGGCTGACTGGCCAGTTGAATGTCGGCAGCGGATCCAGTCTTGTTTCGCTTGATTCGACTGTCGGAATTGTGGGTGTGTGTGGGTTGGTCTAGTTGGACGTGGTATAGTATAGATGGATAGTAGAGCGCTGTGTGGGTGTGTGGGTACTCCGTAGAGAGACTACCCGAATGTTATCTCCGAGCAGCGCCTCGGAGAATCTAAAACTGTCGACATGGGCATTCGGCTGGATAAAGTATTAAGATCAAGACATGTCCACTCCGTTGGTGTTCTATTTCTGGTTCCGTCGGCTTCCCGAGGACTACCGTACAGACTGGACAGATTCGAGACAATGTTCACCCATGGAACCGAGGCCAAAACTCAATCAAATATTTTCACATTACCCAGGTAGGAAGACAGAATATATCACTAACTATACAAGCGCTGGAAACCATTATTACGTTACATCGTGTCCAAGGCTGGGATGATTCCCTCACACACGGTGATGCCCACTCCCATCCATCCATTTTAATCACTGTCGTCTACCGGCATTCTCTCTCCGGCGGGTTTCGATGGCCGCCTCAAACGCACGGATTGTGTCCAACGGTCGTTCGAGTCGAGGACGGGTGGGATTCGACAAATCCGGATCCGCTGGAAGCTGTTAGCGAGGTCCAGCAATGGATAAACGGGCCAACATACTGATGATCTTGCCCTCGGCATCACGATGCTGCATCGCGCGGAGGGAGAACATGTCAGTCCCATGGAGGGACATGCTAGCCACTGCACGTTGTTAGTATGGTCCACCAGGTGCTCTCGAGACACCAGCTATAGACGCTGCCTGAACATACTGGGTTGGTCTTCACGCAGCGCCTGGTTCGGATCCGCCCTGCTGGACAGGGACGACTTCTTGTCGTGGTGGGATTGAATCGACTCGGATTCCTTGCTGGATGTTCGTGAGAAGCCCATGTTGATGTGATTGGACTATTTCTCTGTTCGTCTGTTGTGTCTGTGTAGAGGCAGCAGTCGGTTGTGTCTGTGGAGAGAGTCGGGCACCACTCGTATAGATATAGACGTGCACGGAGAATCCGGAGGCAGGGGCACGTCGAGACCGCTTGGCGGTCGCTATAAATTCCCCCCGGGATTTTTTTTAGAACAGAATCACGCCAGTGTGGCCAATGATGGTGCAGTGGCGGTTGTGACGCACCTCCGTGACGTGAGGCCCCACGAACACGCATTGTTGGCGCATTTGACTGGCGGTGGTGATGCCAAGCTTCGTCTAGTGCGGCCGTCCCAAGGCTTAGCCGGGCCCATGCAGCCAATCCCGGCGGATGGCAACGCAACCTCTGCAGGGGCGCCCGGACGGAACAGGCATCGCCTCAGGCGCCCGCCATTCGCATTGGCCAAGTTCCTGGCCGGTTCCTGGCTGCTTGCTCGCGGCCTGCGATTCGATACGCTTCGGGCGCTGGTCAGGGGCTCCCGGTGATCGCATGGCCGCTTTGGGTCACGCCAGGAATGCCAATGATGCCGAGGGAGGCCGGTGCAGACGCCGGAACCTAGGTTGGCTTTCGCTGCATTCCGGCCGCCCCTGAGAATGCATGTGTCTGTCTCCCCACTCTTCCGGTGCTCCCCACGCTGGATCGTGCAGGATCTGATCTCATAGACACGAGGCTCTCTTGATGTACCTATGATGAAAGTGACAGTCAACGACTATACATCATACCCCATACCCCTATCTCACACCCCCATCCTCAGGCCGCGTCTTGATCATCCATGATCTTCCGGATCAGCCGGTGAAACCCTGTCCTCGCCAAGACCGCCTGCTTCTGGGGTCTGACATTCATGCACCCCTGGGTAACATGGGGGAAGAATGTTTTCTCCTCACATGTGGTGTTGACAGCTGAGACGCAATCAGTCATCTGCCCGGGCTGTGATGTCACAGCTAGTCATCCGCATCTGCAAGAAACGATTTGCATCGACGCGGAACGAAACAATGTAGAACCTCATTCCATCTTGAGCCTGACCCTCGATGCGGGAGTGTCTTCGAATTCCTTCTGTCTTGGCACTGTTACATGCAGCTTGTTTTGTCTTGGTCGAAATCCCGACTAGCTCCTGTGCAACCGGCATCAGTGCTGAGCTATGAATGGACCAACCTCCTGTCTGTCCGTCCCATTGAGCTTTGTACGACGAATGATGAGCAGCCCCAATGATGAGCTTCTTGACGAAGGTCTCCTGAACAAGGGTTCGCAGCTCTGAGCCCTACCTTCCGGGAAATTCCATTCTCACATTCCGATCCAAGAAAGGTGAGTCTGTCGTGTGGTTGAGATGCCAATAGGTAAGGAGTTTTGATGCGGTCTGCTGCACAATAGACATGGTCACGGCTGCTGCTCCCGGGAAATAATACGGACGCCCTCCAGCGGATCGGAATGATAGTCATCCTGAAACAGAACCTGTGGTCTTTGCCTGTTCGACAATGCTCTATTGACTTGGCGAACGCCGCGTGGCAGGGGTCAACCTTTCACTGCTTGCGGTTCAGCATATGAAGGATGTTTGGCGATCTTCTAGACGGACGTTTTATACAATTCTACGACATGCAGTCGAGCTTTCGGGATAAGGATGCATGAATAGAGAGGGGGTGTAAAGTTATCATATATGAAATCTGATAAACGACATTGTCACTTATCAGAAGAGATCTTTGTAGTGCTCGTAAAATACTGCACCGGATCTCGAGACGGAATCTCCCCAATGTACAGAAGAAAGGCGCTCCTGGGAAGACGTACAAAGGCGGCAAGAAGCTAGCAAAAAGCATCACCGTCAAAGGCCCAATGGTATACCAGCGCCGTTGGATGTTTTTGGATACACCCCAATCCAATGCGACCAATAGTACTGTTCAGAGTGTCTGGTAGCCAAGGCTTGCTGGAGTTACCCTTAGTCAATTATCGACGATAGATCTGGCTTTGAGGAAATCATATTGGTTTCTGGTCTTGGTATCATGTACGAATATGCGGATATGCGGTAAACTATCCTCAAAACGCCTTTGCAATTTCTCGAAGTAGATATTGAAGCAGAGGCCGACTGTCGTGGAATATTACTCGATTCCTTCGAAACCCTCCGAGATGTCTGTATATATTGAGACTGCAATAACACAAGCTGAACGATTTTCTTAACCGAGAATGTGAGCATGGAGTACCCATAAATAAATACGTATTGAGCAACTGCCTAGAGGCACCATAGGTTTCATGGCCAGCTATAACTAACACGGGCAAATTGAGCATCCCACCGCTAAAAGCAAATGACTACGTCATGCAAGATGAATGGCATGTTTAGTAGAGAAGCACGAAGCGACGTCAGTTCACACTTCAAGGAGCAGTTCAAATTGACCAAATAAGAGAATCCACTTGGTCCACAAAAATTGATGGGTTGAATGACAACAGTACCGATCCCTCACAGGCTGTCTAGCGATTCTAGCCATTTGCCCGTGCCTTGTGGTGATTATATCGGCACCGTGATCCATGATGGTTCAACGCCAACATCATCATTCGAGGTGCTGGACCAAAGCCATACATATGTAAATTCTAGCCAAATCACCTACTTTTCCTTTCCATCCCTATCCATAGGAGTTATCGATCTGCCATGATGATGTGAAGGCGATGTAGAAGGATATCACGTGCGCTGAGTCAGCCCGGCGACGTAATCTCTCCACGACAGCAACAGGAGACATCGACATGCTTCCTATCAGATCAACATTCCCATTCACCACCACGGCCTTGTCCTCCCCCGACGAACCCATTGACCCCATTTTCCGTGCGTGGGCCCGCTACCATGCTTCTCCTTGACTACCACAACGTCCTGATCCAGTCCCTCCTGACGGAGCGGTTCTCGGGGTAATCCCTCCCCAGCATCCCCCGCATCCCTCCCGCCAGGCCACACTGACACCAGGCTGCATGAACAGAGCCCCGCCCATCTCAATCGACCAGGTTGTTTCCGACTTCGACGGCGTTACCTTCCACCTCTCCACCCCGAATCCAAGACCCAGATCCTGATCTCCATCCACGTGAAATGCTTCCGCGAGCTTGTGCAGTACGGCGCCCAGGAGGTGCTGGAGCGCGAATACGGCCCGTACATCGTCACCCCCGAGCCGGGCTACGACTTCTCCGTGCTGATTGACCTGGAGAATCTTCCCGCCGAGCAAGAGGCCCGCGAGGAGCTCATCATGCGGCTCGCCTTGATGAAGCGGAATGCCATGGCCGCCCCGTTCGAGCGAGCCTTCGAACAGTTTGCCCAGATGTCCGAGGAGGCCTCGCGATACACGTCCGAGTCGGCTCCCGGTGGTGTGAATGAAGGCGGAGAGGTGATGGCGGTGCATTACCGAGAGGAGGAGGCAATCTACATCAAGGCCGGCCCCGACCGTGTCACGGTCATCTTCAGCACCGTCTTCCGTGAAGAGACCGATCGCATCTTTGGCAAAGTGTTCCTGCAAGAGTTTGTCGATGCCCGACGTCGGGTCCTGACCTTGCAGAATGCGCCGCAGGTGCTGTTCCGTAATGATCCGCCCCTGGAACTGGCCGGTGTGCCCGGCCTGCAGAAGAGTCCGGAAGACAAGATCAGCTATGTGTCGTTTGGTGAGTGTTCCTCGAGCTGCACTCCGTCACATCGGTGATTGTGACCATCACTGACCGCCTGCAGTGCTCTTCCCTCGCCATTTGACCCCCCAGCGCCGCTATGAGAACATCTCCCACATTCAGATCTTCCGCGACTACTTCCACTACCACATCAAGGCCTCGAAGGCGTACATCCACACGCGAATGCGCAAGCGCACGGCCGACTTCCTCCAAGGTGAGTTTGCATGCCAGGGCTATAGCGGCCGTCGACTAACGAGCAACCCCCAGTGCTTAACCGTGCGAGACCGGAGAACGAGGAGCGTGAGCGGAAGACCGCCAGTGGCCGGACTTTCCGCGTGCAGGCATAGACGGAACAGCGGCAGATTAGAATGTGCTATGTATCTACACGGGGTCCAGGGAGGAGATATCACAAGACCCGTCCGACGTGGACAAACACGAGACAACCCGGCTGTCTCGCGGGAAACCACCCAAGATTTGCGCCCAACGGAGAGGAGACAAACCACTTGCTTTTTCCATGTCCATAAAATTTCAGCCAAGAAAATACCATCCACCAAATCCACCCTGTCTTTTATCCCATCAGCTGGGCCTTCACCCCAGCTGTCTGATTCTTTGTTCTCCAGCCTTCCTTGCATGGAGACCTCTTAGTTCGAACACACTAGCGATTAGGTGCTTGCGATCGGCCAGAGCAGGAGAGCCAGACAGAAAAAGCAAATCCTCACGAGTGCCAACCAGCGTCGGCCACCATGCTCCGTCTTTGGGGGCCTTTTCCCCCTGAGCAACGGAGACATCAGATGGCCGATCGACATCGCGGGCCTCGCCACCGACTATCACTCGCCTATGCCACCATCGATTGGTCTGCTGGACCCGAGGGTTTGGGTCGGTGTCGCACGGTCACTGCAAGGAGAATGTCCCGGTTCTCTCGGGCTCCTCGTCAGTGGATCAGATCGAGGGATCTCACTCAGCTGGCTCAACACCCCGGCTATGCCGGGGTCTCCATGCTCACGGCCATCCCAGCCGTGTCCAATCTGCGTCTCCTATTCTGCGGTTGATTATTAGGTCGATTGTGTCCTGGTGGTCAGCTCGTCGGCTCGTCCGTTCGTGCAGTAGTTTGATTTGCGTCGTGACTCGATACCCCAGTCCCTGAACGAGTCAGTCGAGTGACCCCGGCGCCAATGGAGCAGTCGCTGGGCCGAGTGACATTCCCCTCCCCCTTGATCTTCACCAATCCTGCATGGTTGCTTTTCCCGACAGACGGGATACCCGCTGCGTCGGCGGGTCCAAGGAATGGGCTCCTGGGTCAGTAGCAAACACCCAAAAAAGGACACTGGTGGATGTATTTAACCATGGGTTCCCTGTGTTGGCCGCACAGACGTCGTGGCCGAAATCATTCAAACACCCTCTACCATCCCCCTGGTGGCACCCAATCATCACCATCCCTCGAAACGCGGGCATTGAATGCCTGTCCTACCGACATCTGCAGCTGCCGTTTTCCCTCGCACGCAAATGGACGCGCCGACAGGGGTGTGAGAAAGTCGGCCCTGGCAGGGTGTCGACCGCAGAGGCCATTGTCAACGCCACGCTTATAAGCCGTGGGAAGCAGTGGACGGGCGGCGCGAACAACCGACGAGGCTGTACGGTCTCTCCTGCATTCAGCATTATAGCCAGGATTCCTCGGGGGAAGTCGGCCGGTGTCAGACTTCGCCAGTGGCACGTGTGAAGTTGGACGGCCCGGGCGCTTGGGAATATTCTATCCAACTCTATTCACATCCTCAACTCCATACGTGGTTGGTCTTGGCTTGTCCCGGTGTTGGTCGTGACTCGCTCGGACTGCCCATGCGGCGATGACTCCATTCCACGCACCACGCGGCCACTACAGCCCACCCCTGTGAAATTGAGTTGCAGCCCGGTGAGTGGTCTCTGTTGTTTCTGTTGATCGGGGTTTGTTCTTTGTTGTCGTGGGGTTGAGGGGACCCCGGATGGAGTATAGAGCATGGGTGGATGCCCCATATATTCCATCCACTTGCCATTTCCGGCGTCTGGCAACTACACATGGCGTGTTCTACCCACCGAGACGAAGAACGGGGCTCTAAACCCACTGGAAGCTTGCCTGACAGACGTCATTTCATCGGTGTGCCCCGCTGGCGTGGACGGTCGTTCAGGTTCAGATTGTCGTCCGCCTGCAACCAGATACCCTTCATATGTTCGATATTGGCTTTAATACTCTCAAGCTTGGTCGATTCACTAATGGTGAATTAGCTATATTAAAACGAACGTTGGTCCCATCAGCCCGGGGGATCCAATCGTCACCCCCGACAATGAAGGACCGGCCGGCCATCATGTCGACGACGTTCACCTATCTCCCGCTGGAGATCATCCTCCACATCCTTTCATATCTCCCCTTCGAGGCGCTTCTCGCCTTTGGGGAAACCTCCCGCTCCAATTATCAATCCCATATCCTCTGCCTCAAACGCCTCCGTCTCGGCGTGTTCGAGAAGCGCGTCCATTCCATGATCTCCTGCCTCCAGGCCGGCTGGGCCACGCCTGATCTAGTTGACAAAAGCAGCATGAACGACCTCGACCCCGAGGATACCGGCCGCGACTACATCGTTTCTGTCATCCCGCCCCGGCCGCGGCCGGTCACCCCCGAACTGACAAGCAAGATGTCGCCGCCAGTCAGTAACCCGAGCAGCAAAGACTCGCGACGGCGGCTCCCCTCCACGCCGTTTCATCCCCGCGCCCGCACGCAAGAGCAGATGGTCTGGACCCAGAACCGGATCTTTTCGCGGATCGTGCACCGCTATGGTCCATCGCTTGTGAAACTCGAGTTCATGGCGTATGACCTCGATGGCGAGGGTGCGCGGGCTCTCGGCTCCCAGTGCCGGCAGTCCTTGCGCCACCTAGCGCTCCGCTTCGAGCACCAGCATATCCGGGACGGGAACATGCGTCCCAGCACGTGGCTGCACCCGGCGCCGTCCAGCACCGCGTGGAACCATCTTCTCGGTCTCGGGTGCACCGAGAAAAGGGGCCTCTCCGGCCTGGAGACGCTCACCCTGGAGCGGGCGGGCATCACGCCGTGGCAGCTGATGATGCTCATCCGGCGGAACCGCCGACTCAAGGTGCTGAAGCTGCGGACATGTAGGGGGGCCCAACCGGAGCTATTATACTGGCTCGGGGGCATCGAGAAGGACCCGGATGATCGTGCGGCGAAGGACGATGGCCCGGTGCCGGGAGAGCGGCTGGAGACACTCTGGCTCGAGCATTGTCATCGGCTGCTGCCACATCCTGTCGATGACCATGCGAGTCTGCCCGATGCAGCGTGTGATTTGGGGCTGGAATGGGTGCGCGGGCTGAAAAACCTGAAGGTGAGTTCTAAACCTGGATGTTGGACGAGTTCCTGGCTAATGTGATGATAGTCCTTGTCGTTTAGCGAATGTATGAATATCCCGTCGGAGTATGTAGAACGGGCGAATAAAGTGATCTGGAAGATCCCTGAGGTGACCTTGCCATACTCGTTGGAGGCGGAGAACTCGTTGATCGAGGTTGATCCGATGCTGCTGTAGCATGTCATTTTCTGCATCTCACGAATGTACGTAATCGGCGGTTTAGAAATGTACGAATTGGGCCTGTGAATGGAATCGAATGTGTGGGAGGGCCGTGGTAGTGACTTCCTTGTTTTCAGTCTGCAACTCCCTGCAGACACCGTTCGTCTGTTGTCACCGTCAATGTTGACATCCCACCCAACCCTTGATGTCCAACCCCAATGGTTGCCCCTCCCCATGGGAATCACACATCACTCTGTCTCCCACCTCTGGGGGCTCACTCGCCACAAACTCCTCCCCGGACGATTCTCAGCCCTGTCTCAAGAGACCGTCCGCTCCGTCGATTCGCGGACCATCACGACAACCACGCAAAATGAAGACACCGATGGCTTCTACATGTACTCGCAGGAGCAGCTGGAGCAGGAAGCACGGGAGCGTCAGAGGGGACAGGCCCGCTCATCCGGTAGCAGCCAAATGACCTATATTTCTGCTGTACGTCAGGATATCAGACGGCTTTTTTCGTGTCGGCGAAGCTCACGGTCCACAGCGCAGTGTGCCCGAGGGACGGCCTTCTCTGCCCTACACGGTCAGTTCATTGGACTGGAATATCTTCTCCGACAATGTCAAGGCTCTGGACGAGACCCCCGATGACGTGTCCGTCTGGCGTGATAGTGTGCGGTGCGTCTTCACGCGAGTCTACGCTGTCGCCAAGATCCTGCTCGTCATCTTACTGCATTACGGTGTCGATGTAGGTCCCTGCATTGCAGTTAGTCCCTTACAGATCATCCCGTACTGACGCGAGTTCTATATCCCGCTGTAGGTCGAAGACCTCCCCGACGGCATCCTCGCCCACGTCGACCATGCCGAGAACCTCATAGGCGCAAGCTCCATCGTCTCCCTCATCGATGCCACCGAGAACCTCTACTACACGCTCTACGCGCGGCTGGTGGTGGAGCTGGCCAACGTCGACCTGTGCGCGGAGTTCAGCCTCGACACGCGTTATCTCCTGAGCACCGAGCAGAAGAAGCACTTCACCCTCCCTGAACCGGCACATCTGCTCAAGATCCTCCTCTGCTGCCGGGCGATCTTGGACGCACCCACCGTGTGCCGCAGTGTCAACGCCCCCATTATCCGACAATATCAGGCAGAATACATCCGACGAGCACTGACACGGTTCCCCAGTGGTCGGCTCTGCACGGACGACTTTTGGATACCGTGCCCACATTCTGAGTATGCTGGCCGGTCGGAACTCGTTTTATGAGCGCTGGCGTCAGGACGCATGGTACGAGATGCCGCCGGCCGAGCTCCTCACGGCCCTCTCGGAGCGGTATCTGGCATTTCTGCCGCAGACGGCGTGCTGCTGACTCCGAAGGCCACAGTGGTGGATGCTCGCATGTCTGCCACGGCGTTGCCCTTTGTTGCCGGGACCGAGACGGGGACCAGGACGGGGGTGTTAGGGACCCGAGAGAGCGCGAGGTGATCCTGGGCCACCGGCAGGCGACGCTGGCGCGGCTGGACGGTCGGTCGATCGGAGAGGTGCGACGGGACGATGAGCGTCGGCGACTGAGCGAGTATGCGCGGCTGGGCCAGTGCGTGTGTCGGTCGATGTGTGTGTGCGCGTCGGACTGTACCGCGGACCCGGAACGGGCCTGTCCGTGTGCGGAGCGGGTGCTGCGTCTGGAGCAACGACTGATGGGGACCACGGGGGCGCTCGGGATCGGAGGACGGTGCAGCAGTGTTGCCAAGGCGGTTTTCGAGGCGGCTGCGTCGATCCGGCGCGATGTGGATGATTTGGAGATTGCGGTGGAGCTGAACCGGGGGGTGGAAGTGCTTGGGGAGATTTTGTGGGGAGTACACGGTAAAGAGGATGATAGAGAAGAAACTACCTAGGGAGGGAACTACACAGGTATACCTACAGATACATGGATAGGGGTGTTCTACGTTGGTTGGTTGGTTGGATGGGAATGGCTTCATGGAGGTGGACGAGATGGACGTACTGTATGGATGGACAGGAAGCGGAGATGCAGACTGGATTGTGCGAGTGTGGCTGTGACGGGTGTCAGTAGGGTATCAGGACTACCACATGGATCGTACTGCAGTCTCAGTCAGAGACTATGAGGATACTGGTGTATGGATGTGTAGATGTATGAAGCAGATCTATGTAGGGTTGGCCTGCACGGGACCAGAACCTGAGGTGTCGACAGCTCAACAAACAACAACTCTACCGAATCAGGTACTTCTCCTCCTCCAACTCCTCTTCATCTGACAGGTCATGCATGCCTGGAGTCCCTCAGCAAAACCACCTCAACCACCGGCTGCCCTCCCGATCCCCAACCACTAGTCCTCTCACAGTCAGCATGTGCGATCGCCGATCCGATCGGTCTGACTCAGACGTCCCTAAAAACCCTCCGCAGGGAAGAGAATTTCTCCCTCCACGATCCAAGGGTGTCCACTGCCATCCCATCCCATCCGGGCCATGCTGCCCCCCGCCGGCCCTCTCTCCTCCGCCCGCTGCTCGCTTCGTTGCTCTGTCCCCTCCGTCCTGCGTCGGACCGTCTCGCGATCCTTCGGCCACGCCTACACCACCGCCGTCTGGCCCTCCTACGGCATCACCACCCCCGTTCCCGATCGTCCTCCACCGGCCTCCCCCACCTGCCACCACCATGCCGCGCCCTCAATAACCTCACCCTGCCCCTTTTACTTCCAGACCGGCTACGCCCTCTGCGCCAAACGCCCCTCGCGCCCCTTCCCCCCACCGTTCCTGTCGCCGCCCTCCTCGTCCTTCTCCGACCCGCTCACCACCCACACCCAAAGCCAGGATAAGAGATTATCCGTTCGGGGGGAACTCGTCCGGGGGCTGAACAACGGCGACGATGCCGTGCTCGTCGCCGAGAATTTCCTTGCCGTGAACGATGGCGTGGGCGCCTGGGCCACGAGACCGCGAGGACACGCTGCGTATGTGCCCCGTGTCACGATCTGCCCCATCTCGATATATCAGATCCACCAGACTAACCCAACGGTTCTCTTGCGATAGACTCTGGTCCCGACTCCTCCTCCACTACTGGGCCCTGGAGGTGGAGCGTGCTCTGCACTCCACCCCGGACCAGATCAACCACGCCGCACCCCAGACCCTCGACCCCATCGAGTATCTCCAGCGCGCCTACGAAGAGACCCTCCATGCCACCACCTCCCCGAGCGAATGGTTTGGCACGACCACCACCGCCACCGCCATCCTCCACTGGACGTGCGACGACGCCGCCGCGCCGCCGAAACCACTCCTCTACGTGACCAACCTGGGCGACTGCAAGGTCCTCGTCATCCGGCCGCGGGAGGAGACGGTCCTCTTCCGCACGCAGGAGCAGTGGCATTGGTTCGACTGTCCCATGCAGCTGGGCACCAACAGCATCGACACCCCGCGCAAGGACGCCGTCCTGTCGCGCGTTGACCTCGAAGAAGACGATATTGTCCTGGCGGTGTCCGACGGCGTGCTGGATAATTTGTGGGAACATGAGGTGCTTTCGATCACCATGGAGAGCCTGAAGCGGTGGGACCAGGGCCGCTGCGATAAGCAAGACTTGGAGTGGTCGCCGCCAGCGATCCTGGCCGAAGAGCGCATGGTGTATGTGGCTCGGGAACTGCTCAAGGCCGCGCTGGCGATTGCGCAGGATCCTTTCGCCGAGAGCCCGTACATGGAGAAGGCGATTGAAGAGGGGCTGGCGATTGAGGGTGGTGAGTCTTGTCTCCTTCTACGTTTGACATGTTGTTCTACGAGCGATATGGCTAACCTGTGCAGGGAAAATGGACGATATCAGCGTCGTGGTTGGGGCCTGTCGTCGACGGGAAGAACGATGATCCTTGCTTGGAACATCCTTACGAAATTACCACCCGCTTACCAGAATAATCACCATAGGGGACCTGGAAAAGCCCACCCAACACACCGACACGCCCAGGAAACTCTCGTCCGAGAACAAACGCATAACCGTGCGCCGGCGATTTGTCGGATGACGCCCTGCGTCCGGGCGCACTGTCCGCCCAGCCTGGTCATGCTCCGAGACACGAACACGCTGTCAGATGCGGTCAGGGAACCACGTGTTGCGGCTGTAGGCCGCGAGAATTCATGCATCAATGCCCTAATTACTATTAATTTACGATAGACTGTATACCAGAAGAATGAGAAGAGGTATTCCACGGCATGGAGACTTTAGCAAGTTTTACGCTCCCATCGACTGCAGATGGATGATGCAGCACCTACCGACACACACACCAAAGCACAAACAAAGGAATACATCCAAGCCATAATTCCCATCTCACCATACCACAACAAGAGATTCTGATTCTTGGATGAAGGTGCTTGCATCAGGGCTGTTTGATAGATACATGGTAGCAAGTCATCTACACCAAGTATGGGGCTGTGGCGCAATTGGTAGCGCGTACGACTCCAGATCGTAAGGTTATCTGATCGAGACAGGTCAGCCTCATTCTTTTTTTACTTTCTCTAAACTTCTGTATAAACATCCGTCCCACCGCCTCCCCACTCTTGTGGACGTATCATGTGTGTCTTTTTTTTTTTTTCCCAGGAGGCACTTCTTCAGTGTGTGGTCCCCAGCGACGTGGTCCCACGAGATTCATGCATGCAGCCCGCAAAAAACAACCTAAGCGTAATTTAGCACTCCTTACTCCTTCGTCAACGTAAGTTGGTTACATTCCACAAGTACAAAAAAAGAAGATATACAGACAAAAAGATGAGGCTGACCTGTCTCGATCAGATAACCTTACGATCTGGAGTCGTACGCGTACCAATTGCGCCACAGCCCCATTTTAGATGATTTTGAGTTTTCTTTTGTATCCATGATCCAAAGAATATGGGTATCATAAAAAGATAGCCTACCTTATCACTACTCTGGATTCGACGTTCAATGTCGCATGGCTATTAACCACTCAACTTCACGTTTCTTTATTTTCCTACCTGAGCTCATGTACATCCCCTGTGTACGGAATCCCCGATTCGCTTTCAATTCAATTATCTGACCCCGCCGGCCACTTCTATTTCATCTGCAAATTCGAGCCGCAGTCGTAGATGCTGCGGTGGCGGTCTTGTATCTTGTCGCCACAGATGATTCGGGGCGATGCTCATGGTTGAGGCTGAGGCAGTAGTATTGAGTCCGCCTGCTTCTTCAAAAACCTCTGATTCAATAAATTCGACCCCTGTCGAAAGTTGTCAATTGACGATGGAGTTGACAGTTTCCTTGCCTACACCATGGTGCGTGTTTCAGCCTCAATCGTGCAACAATATAACCCGGTCGCTCAACAAACTAGCGGCCATTGAAGAGGATAAAAGTCCATCATAAACAATACTGTCTCTAGGATATCCCTTCGAGCGAATAAAATAATCCAATCAAGGATATAGATACACCCTCTCGATGCCCGCACGGACCAGATCTCTCCGCCCGGCAGAATCAAATTCTCCCAAAAAAGTTTCCGCAGCTTCAATTCCATCGCTCGCACTCTCACATTCACTCCGGTCCATTCCCCCATCCACACATCCACAATGCGTGCCAAACGTTCCAAGAAGTATCGCAAGCTTATGCACCAGTATGAGCTGGCTTTCGCTTCCGCGAACCTTACCAAGTCCTGGGTATGTCTTCTCACCATCCGACAGAGTAGCACCGAGCTAACGTGATACATATCCAGTCGACTCGAGTTTCCTCCATGCCGTCCACTCCTTCAAGATGGAACTCATCCCGCACTGGAACGGACCTTGCAAGGAAAAGTGAAGCCTCGTATGTTCTCATCCCCGTTCGAAAGACAACACCAATCCATTCATCACCACCTGCCGAAAAGCCAAGCCAAACCACAGACAGACAAACTAACAATACACCACACCATCCTCCACAAAATGCTCCCTAGCAGCAATAATGGCCAACCAGCCCCTCCACCCCGAACCAACAACCCCCTCCGACCCGTCCACCTCCCCCCGCCCACTGTCCCCCCACTCCGCCACTGCTCCCACAACCCCGACAACACCCCCATCGACGAAACAGAATGTCTCCTCTCGCTCCTGTCGCCATCGACCGACACCAAGCGCAACAAGGAGCACTACACGCTCGCGACGGCGGACCCGCCAGCCCCGAAGGCGGCGTCTACGCCCGCGCCCGCAGGCAGAAAGCGCAAGCGCGGCGAGGCCGAAATTGAGGCTGAGAAGGCGATGCGACGGGCTAGGTCCCTGCGCGCCGGTGCGCGCGCCATCCCGGTGTGCCAATCGTGTATGTCAAGCGATCGGTGATGATTCTGGAGCCGATGAGTACGCTGTCGGAGGGGTTGAGAGAGGGGTATGAAATGGGCAAGTTTAGGGCGGGGTTGAACGATGAGAGGAAGAAGGATTCCGCGCCGGGTGCGGGTGCGGGTGCCGATGGCGAGGCGAAGAAGAAGAAGAAGGCCAAGGGGCCGAAGGAGCCGAATCCGCTTAGTGTCAAGAAGCCGAAGAAGAAGGTTGAGCCGGGTTCTGCTGCGGGGAAGAAACGCAGGGAGGAGCCTGCTGCGGAGGAGACGCAGGAGGGAGACGATGCGGCGCCGAAGCCAAAGAGACGTCGCAGACACAATCGTGCGGGGAAGAGTGAGGCCGGTGGTGAAGGCGAAGGTCCTCCGGCGACGAGAGTGATTGATCGTTACTTCATGATGTGGGACGGCGTTCAGGAAAAATTCCGTTTACTCCTTTATATCTTCGCATCTGTATATCCATTCGACCTACAGCTACAGTTACTCTCGCACCTTGCGTTCCATCTTTCCCGTAGACAGTTTCGTAAAGAAGCGTAACATAGTCCAGTGTTGTGGTTCGCTAGAACAATCAATCCATATAATACAGGGTACCACGAATGATAAGGTACCTCGAACGCCAACCCCATGCACATCAAACAATCATATAATACATGCTTCAGACTACAAACCGCCTACTTCTGACCCTCGGATGAAGCAGCAGAGGCAGCAGAGGAAGACGACCACCCATTCTCAAAGGCCTTCTCATCCGCCCAGATCTTCTCGATGCGTGAGCGCTTGGCACGTGCCTCGTCCCGGTCCGCTTGGCACGCAGATAGCGCTCTTCTGACAGACATTTGTTCACATCGCGTTTGATATCGTTGCAGCTGCCGATGGCTTTGTGGAGGAAGCCGCGCGCATGGCACTCGTCCAGGGCGGTCATGATCTCCTCGCAGTCTGTCATCTAGGGTTAGATATTGGGGAGGATGGTGTGGGAAAGAATAACATACTGGCATTGTTGGGGGTGTGCAGGTGGGAATGCATGGTGACGATTGTATAAGGTATCGAGTGTAAAGTACACGAGAGGTTAGTTAATGTCCATGGAGCGAGCGGAGTCGATGAAATCTCCGCCCGAGTCCCCGCCGGGCGGTGAGAAATGTCCCTCGACTCTGCCGGCAGAAACTCTCCGCAACCGAAAAAAAAAAAAAAGAAGAAAATCTCTCCAAGACTTGATCAAGAGTGTCCGACATCCCCAACTGCCCGCCATTTGGGCAATTTCCTATCTTCTTTCCACTTTCTTTTTCTCATTCCAATAGATTGATACCCACAATTCTCACGACCGTGCCACGATGTCTATGATCACCACTTCGGCCTGGGTGCGCCGCGGCGTCGCTGCCCAGTTCCCCACCAAATATGAGATCAACGAGGAGGAGATGAACCGTATATCGAAGCTGGCTCGCATGCAGCTGGAGGATGCGAAGGGAGAGCTTAAGGCTGCTCAGGATGCGGATGAGGATATGCAGGAGGATGAGGAGCCAAGGAGACGGACGCGATGGAGGACGATTCTAAGAAGACCGAGTCGGAGAAAAAGACGTACCTCTTCCTGCCCTGCCCAGTCGGTCATAGAGGATGCATGTACTAACGGATTCACCAGTGATAGCAAGGATAGGATGACGACCTGAAAGAGTATGATCTCGACCACTACGACAGCGACGAGGTCGACGAGGACGGGGGAAGATCACCATGTTTGGCAACGTCAAGTCGCTCGCCTACCACCAGCCCAACGAGGAGGACCCCTACCTATCATCCCGAGGAAGAGGACGATGAAGAGCGTGAGGAATTCAGATCATGCCGACGGATAACCTTATTCTCGCCGGAAAGGTCGAGGACGAAGTCGCCCATCTAGAAGTCTACGTGTACGAGGACCACGACGACAACCTCTACGTCCACCACGACATCATGCTCCCAGCCATCCCCCTCCGTCGAATGGCTTGATATCCCCGTCGGCAAGAACGAAGACCCCAACAAGACGACCGGCAACTTCGTCGCCGTCGGCACAATGGAGCCTGACATCGAGATTTGGGACCTCGATATCGTCGACTGCATGTACCCCAACGCCATCCTCGGCCAGGGCGGAAAACAACGCCGATGCCCCGGTGAAGAAGCCCAAGAAGAAAACCAAGGCCAACGATGCTTTCCACGTCGACTCTGTTCTCGCTCTCGCCGCCAACCGCCAACACCGTAACCTGCTTGCCTCCGCTTCGGCCGACCGCACCGTCAAGCTCTGGGACCTCTCCACCACGTCCTGCGCCAAGTCCTACTCCCACCACACCGACAAGGTCTGCGCGCTGGACTGGCACCCGACGGAATCCACCGTCCTGCTCACCGGCAGTTACGACCGCACCGTCGTCGCTGCTGATATGCGCTCCCCCGATGCCCAAGCCCGCTGGGCGTCGATGCCGACGTCGAGAACATCCGCTGGGATCCCCACGATGCAAACTACTTCTACGTGACTACTGACGCCGGTATGGTCTACCGCTTCGATGCCCGGAACATCCCGTCTTCCCCTACGGCGTCCAAGCCCGTGTGGTCGCTGCAGGCGCACGATGAGTCCGTCTCCGCGTTTGATGTCAACAGCGCCATCCCTGGGTTCCTCGCCACCGGCTCCACCGACAAGCAGGTGAAGCTGTGGAGCGTCGAGAACGATAAGCCGGCGATGGTTGTTTCGCGGAAGCTCGAGGTCGGCAAGGTCTTCTCGACTACCTTTGCCCCTGACCCGGAGGTGAGCTTCCGGCTGGCGGTTGCCGGTAGCAAGGGCGCTGTCCAGGTGTGGGACACCTCTACCAACGGTGCTGTGCGCCGTGCGTTCGTCTCCCGGATGCCTAGCCTGGAGGGTGAGGTGAAGGAGCGTATGGTCGGCCTTCCCAAGGATCAGGATGAGTCGGAAGACGAGGGCCCGGAGGTCGGTGCTGCTGGAGGCCAGGATGGATGGGAGTCGATGGATGAGGATGAGTAAGGGGATGTTGCTCGAGGAATATGGAATGGACGTCTTGGGATATGAGTGAAAAAAGAATGGATGAAAGACTGATGTATATAATGCCGTCGTCATAGTATTAACCTGGATGAAATTCACGTTGCACCATCGACAACCAACAAATATTCCTGATCTATCGTTTCTACCTTGTCATCTTCCGATCGGTGCTCCTATAAATGGGATCCCTGACATTGCTATTGTGGCACGAATGTAACAGGTAGGATATATATCCGTAAGCCTTGAGTCGGACAAGAGACCCTTGCGTTTCGAGTACTCTATTTGTAAGCCGATTTTATTCACACAATACTTGACTCTAGGGTATGCTCTTAGTTTCTTCAGTCCACGTATTCACCCGAAGGATAGGCCGCCAGAGAGCCCGAGAGAGGCTTCGTCGAAGGGTCCGGGTACAGTTTACAAGATATTAATCTCTCATTGCATTCAAGAATGCTGGTGTCCAGATAGAGTCATCTTGACTATAGCTAAAGTCTATTCTTAGCCATTGCCACATTACATAGTAGAATCCCGGAGTCCATAGTATCGCTTTGCCTCGTCCAAGTATGTCACGTTAAGTAATCCATAGAACCAGCTGCCACGTGACGCACCCGCCACCGACCAATCATGGCGAAGGCGCAGACGACCCAAGGTTGGGCTGATGAAGGCTCCGCGTGGCGACGGTTCGGTCCCCTTTTTGCTAGTTGGGGACCGGATGGATGTAACGTAGGGCCAGTCCGCTGAACAGAGGTTCGGTTCTCTGGAGAACTTTTAGGAGTAGGAACCGATGGAGCGGTGGATCCAGGAGTCCGACGGCGAAGCGTCCCGTAGGTAGTCGGATGAGATGGCATGACAGGTCTTCCCAGCCATGCGATGGAATGGACGAGTCATCGCCAGCCGGGCATTCGGTCAATAGTGTATAGATTGGGTTGTGCTCTGTCGCGGTGTCTTTGCTTCTTTGGTCTGGTTTTGCTGTGTGTTGCTTGGGGAGGATGAGGGTGAGTCCTCGATCTCTCCGAGGATCCACTAAGGGTGGGCCCGACAAGCGCATTGTACGGAGTACAGAGAACATGTTAATTGGGCATGGCGGGCGATTTGTTGGTTGGAGAAGAGTCTGGCCCATGGATCCACTATCCACTCGGTCCAGCTGGAGGGAGGACTTTGCGAACCCGACCAGTCAATACTGATGCATCATTCGGGCGATACTGGCATGGCATCATGGCATCAGGACAGGATGCTTAGGCTGTACTTTGAGGCACTGACTGAGTGTTGCCGACGAAGAGAAAGCAACCTGGAGCAACCAGAGTCGCAGACGCTCACCTGTGCATGAGTTGTTTCATCTCCACCGATTGGGCGGTTCCTGGCGCCAACTCCTGTGGCCGTGGAGCCCCCAGCGAATGTGCTTCCTGCGGCCGGGTTGGCGCGGTTTGAGAGCGAAATCTTAATCAAAGGCGGGCCTTTCTGGTGGTCAGGGACGCTCCGTGGCATCCAGGGCGCCTGCATCGCTAGTCCCCTTGCGGGATGGACGGCCTTCCTGGTCCCCTGGAGTGGGCATGAATTAATTTCCTGCATCGTTCGCAGTGGCTGCGGCCGATGCGCTGCTTCATTTGATACACACTAGGCCAGAGAGTCGGCTGGCTGGTCGAGTGGATGGGGATGGTGATCGAAGTCATCCGATAGAATTTTCCTGGCGGCGATGGATCATCTGGCGTCACCGTGGTCACATTGTGCCTGTCGTATTAATATTCCGGACGGTCCAGTTTGCCGCCCAGTCGCTCTCCCATGGATCGCAGTCTGCCAGCGCCGTTCGACCGTTCCCGTTCCAGTAAAAGGAAAATCCCGCAGCGAAGCCGAGCGAGAGAGTAGTGAGAGTGCGAGTGAGAGGCGTTGATCCGATCGCGGTGGTGGAGCCCAAACGCCCAGCCAGACCCAGTCTTCCCCTCTTCTTCTCTTCTTTCTTCTTTCTTTGTGACTCTCTCTCTCTCTCTCTCTCTCTCTCTCTCTCTCTCTTCTCCTTCCTTGCCCATTCTTCACTTCTTTCTTCCCTTCTTCCCTTCTGGGGTCCTTTTTTCCCTTTCCTTTCCTTGTCTTGTCCTAGATTCCCTCCTTCATCCACCACATTGTTCAGGGCGCGTCCAGGTTGTCCGCCCTACAACAACACCCCCAGCACGCCTCCAGCTGCAGGACGGTATCTCCCCCTTGAGTCGGGAATCCACTCCTGCACGACTATCCCTTCCGCCGGGTCCAGGCGAAAATTTACCAAAATCTCATCGACAGGGTCGTGACCAAGTCGCTCGACCTGTCCTTCATTTCATCTACACAACTCGGCGCTGTTTCTGTGTGTTTGCTGTGCAACCCAACAGAAGCCTCTCCCAACGACCATATCCTCAACCGGACCCCAGTCTCTACTGTCATATCGTGCGATATCTCGACACGTCCATATCGCACATTCCGTTGATCGATCTTCCATTCCTTCCGAGTCCCCACCCGGCGATCGTCTGCGACACATTCCCCATCCGCTCGCCCTGTCATACAATCGCTTCAATCCCTCCCCGCGCCGTGTCCTAGAAATAGAAAAGGATTCGCTCCCTGACAGCTTCGATCCTTGCAACCACCTGAGACCGACATCATGTCCCTCACGCGCGCCTTCACCAAGCGCACCAAGCGCCCAGAGGTGTCCGCTCCCATGCCCTACCGCGAGGGCCAAGTTAAGTACTCCGCCGGCACCATCAATCGCGGCAAGATCTCGGGCCCCGTCGAGCTGCTCTCGACCACCAACATGCTCGCCTACAATGCCCCTGACCTCCACTCGGCCACATCGTCTTCCTCCACCTCCTCGCTGCAGTCGCCGGACGACTCGGAACGCTCTTTCATGCAGCACCCATTTGCCTCCCCTGTCACCACACCCGAGGATTCCCCGGTCGAGCCCAATCCGCTCTCTCCGTACTTCCCCAAGCGTTCGGCCACGGTGACGAGCCACCCGCGCTCCTCCACCTCCACTGCTTCATCGGCCGACGCGCCTCTGGTCCCCAAGCGCGCACTCTCCCATACGAAACGGTCCCATCAGGAGCTCGCCCGCCAGCGCTCCGTCTCCCGCATGTCGCCGCCATTGAACTCCATGCGCAGCACGCCTACCATGCGCCCGGTCGAGTCGTTCCAACCTGAACCGCCCCATCCCTTCAGCAAGGAATTGGAGCAGGTCAACGAGGTCGCCGAAGAATTCGGCGGGGGAATCGCGTGCTCGACGACGAGGAGCGGATCCTGCTCAGCAAAGGTCTCCGGAAGTACACAGCCAACGATTACCTAGTCGAACTAGAAGATCTCTACGGCAGCATCTTTGACGATCAACTGGGTTCGATTGGATCGGGAAGCTGGCTCTAAGTCGACTATGATTGCCTTTTAGGTCGGGGAGAGAACTGGATTCTTCCGTCTCCGCTGGTTTCTGTTACGACCCACTACCATTCGCTCTTTAATCCCTGTAATCTCTGTTTTTCGGTTGCGCTACGCTACCCTGCACTTTGCTGATTCATTCGCAATATACCATGGGAGGGACTCGAAATCCCCGTTGTTTTGTTCGAGCCTCTTTCTTCTTTCTGTATCTGTTTGGTTTTCGACGGTTGTGAACGGGTTGTTATGATAGGAGATGATTTACTATAGTATCCGGTTTTAGACGAAATTCAGACGAGTCCATCTTAGTCCATATGGTCATCTTCTGTAGTTCCTGTAGTATATCGGGTACCAAAGGAGCCATCGTGTGTTTCTCGTGATGGTATGACTCGCCTGAAGGTCCCGCTCCCTTTTTGATTCCAGAATGGTAATCAACCTAGTGGTGAAAGTAAGTTATCCTGACTCATATGAGGCATAATGTGATCGACTCTCGGCGTCCGTGCTATCGAGAAATATACTCCGTGCATGGTCTGAATGCCAAACTGTCATGACGATCTCCCGCACTGCCCCATCCAGACGAAGCTTTTAACATGCAATCTCCCTATGTGTGATCGGCCTCTCTTCTTTGGCTTGCGAAACGGCATGAAACCTCTGTCTAGCCTGGGAGTCGATTCTCAAGAATCCAATACCTAAGTACTAATCCCGACCAGTGTGGCTCTGATGCGGTGTTGATGCGGTGTTGATGCGGTGAAATAGGCGGTGTGAATAAACCGGGCAGAACACGACAACGCGGTCACGAGTCTGGCTAACGGCCTCAGGCTCCACGCCCCACACAAAAATTTTCCTTGAGACTCTCATCCACCACAACCTTCGACAACAACAATCTTGTCTTCACATCATTCCTTCTTATCTGCTTACGCCCCGCCAAATCACTGGCAGACGATCCGATGCAGCTGTGAGTGGTCTGGATTACTCCAGCTCCCTCCTACCCTGCACCAGAACTCCGTTCCCTGCGGACGTGGTGTCGCGTGTACCCCGATAACGCTGCCCGCCCTGGTCGGAATCCCCTTCAACTCGGACACCATTCGAATGAAGGCTTCAGAGCCGTTCTGCTCCTCATCCTCCATAAACACTTCTTGCACTTTCTTCGACTTGTCATGGTCTCCTTCTCCATGGCATCGCACAACCCTGCGGGGGCTCCGGGGGAAGACCCGATCAGCACCCCAAAGAAAATGCAATTAGCCTCGTCGCCTGTCTCTATCCTCAAAAAAGCCTCCACCACGCATATGCCGAGTTCTGCGTTGAAACGGGTCGCTTTCGCCCAGGCAGCGCACCTCCCACCGATGGAAACGACAAGCCCGATCAGCAGCCCCAACTCCGTCCAAACGAAACATCCAAACAATCTCCCCGACCTCCGCGTTAAAACACCGAGTGGATGACATCGATCTGTCTCTCTCTCCGCCCTCATCTATCGCATCCGACGACGAGCTTTCTCCGAGTCCCCGCAAACGTACGCGAATGGAATTTGAGTTGCAACAGGCCATGCGAGCGTTGGACTATTCCGCTGACCGGCCCGACCTTCCCGTCGAGAAGAGCACCACCGTGGTTCGGGAGGAGGTGCGTCGCGCTATCCAGCGCCACGTCTCGAACACAGATAGTGGGGCGTACGATCTAATCAAAGAGATCTTCTCCATGGAGCCGTGGAATCCGAGGGAGATCTATGCGGACTATGAAGTGGTCCCGACCCCCACCACGCTCAAAAACTATCTTCTAGGATTGTTATCCCAGGTGGCCTCCCTGGACCGCAGCTGCAATGGGCTGGTACAAGCGGTCCTGCATAGCGAGTGGTTGGGACGTGACGAGTCGTACGTTAAACTGTTCGTCCGCTTTATAGGTAATCTGGCCGCCGCCCAGAGCAGCCACATGGGATCGGTCCTCAAGATGCTTGTCAGTTATCTGGGTGCGCTGCCCCAGGGTACGGGCAAAGTGGCCGGCTACCCGGCCGTGTCCGTTCTCGATATGTACACTCGCGTCCATCGCGCCCTGCACCATGTGTTGCAGTTAATTCCGTCCAGTAGCGGGGCACTTTTGCCCGTTCTCTCTATAAATTTTCCTTTCGAGAGCGATTCGGCCAAGGCCAACATTGCGTACACACGGAACCTGCTGCAGATCGTGACTTATGCCCCCGAACTGCAAGCGGACATCCTCGCTCTCATCACTGAAAAGATCGTCAAGATTGATGTCCAAATCCAGATAGATTTGGATGACGTCGAGGATGAGTTTGGGGAGGAGATACTCCAGGATATATCGCCTGAAGCCATGATGCTCACAGAAGGCGGTGTGGACGATGACGATGACTCAATCCTGGGCGACGAAGCCCAGGACCCGGAGGAAGAGCGCATCCGGATGGTCAGAGACAATATTCTTAAGCTCGACGGCATGCTAGATTCCCTGTTCGAATACTATGCCGCATTATTCACCACCGGGACCCTCGACGACAAGAAGAACGCACTTCAGCTACTCATCAGCCATTTTGAGAGCATCATCCTTCCAACCTACCACTCGCGCCACTCCCAGTTCCTCCTCTTCCACTTTTCGCAGTCATCACTAGTGTTGATTGAAGACTTCGCTGGCGCCTGTCTGAGTATAATTCTTAGCAAAACTCAACCACCTATCCTGCAGCAATCAGCCGCCGCCTACCTGGCCAGCTTCGTCGCCCGCGGTGCCCACGTCCCATCAGGGGTAGTTCGCGACGTTTTCGGGCTGCTTAGTGGGTATCTGATGAACCTCCGCGAAGAATATGAACCGGGCTGTTCCGGGCCCGATCCCCGCCGTTATGGACCGTTTTACTCCACTTCCCAGGCTCTACTATACGTTTTTTGCTTCCGCTGGCGCGACCTGACTACAGCGTCAGAGAGAGGCTGCACACCAGAGCAAATCGACGAGCTCGAGCCCGAGGACGTCGTTTTCCCGCCGCCTGCCGTGAAGCAGGCGTTCCACCAGGCGATTCACTCGAAGCTGAATCCGCTCAAGGTGTGCTCACCGCACATTGTGACGCAGTTCGCCCGCACCGCCCAGCATCTGAACTTCATGTACATCTTCTCCATCTTGGAGACGAACAAGCGACTTCGCGTGTCTGGCCACCGCAACCGAACCATGCAGGCCGACTCTCGCTACAGTGAAGTCGAGCGTGAGACCCGCGCGGGCGACGATCTCAGCTTCCAGCTCGACGCCTACTTCCCGTTCGACCCGTACAGTCTGCCGCGCAGCCAACGCTGGATCGAGGGCGACTATGTGCATTGGCGAGGTCTCCCGGGGGAGCACGCGGGTGATTCGACGGACAGCGAGGCTGGGGAGGACCTCGAAGACGAATTGAATGAAGAAGCCGAGACGGCTGATGAATGATGGATCAGACTGAGGGAAGTACAGCATGAGTGCTGATGTGAAGATTTGAGGCGCTATACCCCTGATTTAAGTTAGATTTTCGATTTAGCGTGGCGTCTGGTGATTTGTAGTATAGTCATGTCATATGCATCTGCGATGTCAATTTAAAACAATCTATCTACTTCTTACATTGTCAGTCTCCTCATTCTTTTGTTAAATTGCTTGGCTTTCTCGGCTTTCTACTGAAATTGTAAATAACTCACCCGCGTTGAAGATTGGGTGGCGCGTCCTATCCACGAGATCCTGGGCTTGTAATCGGTCAGATACATGAGTCGTCTGATGGTGTTGTGTCTCTTGTTGTTATACTGCTAGTGAGAAGGTGAATGCCTAACTTCTATTTCGTGTAGAATGGCTGAGCCGTCGATGTAGTGCTCCGGTGCCGAGTATGGGGATTATAGCAATACCTAGGTACCTCTGCTAGGTTTCGTCTAAGTGAATACTTTGGTTTCCATGAATTTATCAGGTCGATAGGTGCGTACAGTCCATTCTTACGTCCAGTCATCCCGCATAGTCATACGATATACCGTCTTCTGATCTCATCACTGCACAGTAGACCTATGCAAACCCCCACTCAATCAACAGCATCCACAGGAACAAGAATATCACCCCGTAAAACAGGCACCTCCACCCCAAAGACTTTCCCCGTCTTCGCTCCCACGAGGAAAACCACCAGATCTACCGCGTTCCCCCCATAATGCATCCAATCCACCACCTGCCACGACGCACAAAATGGAGTTGCACTCCACCCTTGTTGGCCAGGAGATCGGACATGGCCGTCCCGTCTACCGGGATGATATCGAAATTGACTCGCCACTCTTGTCGGATTAGATTCCTCCTCTTCCATGTCTGGGTCTAATTGGGACCAGATGTTGTTAGCCTCAGAAGGCGAGACCGCTCGTTCGATCCCAGTCGGATACAACCGCAGCTCTTCGCTCAGAATGCCGAATCCCATGCTCTCGTAGGCTGTTTCCCAGACTGCTCGAATACCATCCAGGATAGATGAGTTCCCACGCGTCAGGGAGGTCAGTCTAATCCCCGTGCCGTAGTCGAGGTCCAGTTCCATCTTGACCGGTTCCTGTGGACTGCTAGCGTTGGTGGTGGGAGAATCTTTGGATCTCCAGGAGCCAGTGTATGATCTGGCTTGGTTGCGTGTCTCAGCCTCGATAGCAGGAAGAAACGTGCCCACAACTGCACGGTAGAGAAGTTCCGTAGAACCTGCCGGTCCAGCACTGAGGATGATGAATCCCACTCCGTACTGGTCCACTACCGCGATCTGAGAGGTATACCCCAATGCGCCGCCGGATTTGCCGTAGAGATCGACCGTGTGGTTGACGAGGTGGGTCGCTCTTAGGATTTCCCAAGGCTGGCCGATAATAGTATTTAGAGAGCTGGTGTGTGAGGTAGGTTTGAGCCATCTTTCTGTCTGTGGGAAGGGGAGGATAGTGTGGGACAGGGTGGCGCTCAGGAGAGTTGTAAGGTCGTAGATGCTGGAGAACAGACCGCCTCCTCTATATGGTTATCGGTTATCGTGAGTTTTCGTAGTTTGAGGCATAAATTTGGTAGAACTATGGGGAAGGGGCACAGCGTTCAAAAGTGAGAAGGGAGAAATGACATACGCTGCCTCGAGTCCGTAGTCTGATCCCCAGCTAGACATGCCCGGGGGAATAGCGGCACGGGACGAATTTCCCGGGGAGACTCCCGTGTTGGACATGTTTAGTGGCATGGTGATGTACTCACGAAGGAGTTCGGCATAGGTACGGTTTGCAGCTCGTTCCAGGCACAGCGCTGTGACTGCAAAGGCGAGAGTTGAGTATGTCGGCCGGGTGTTGGGGTGGTAACGGGATTCATTGTTTTCAGGCCGCGCAACATATCTATATCATTAGTTCTACTCGCAGCCTGGAACATTTTGGTACTAACCTGCTTTCGTACAAACCGTCGCATTCGGCATGCCCATCACACCACACGTGGGATAATCCTCTCGCGAGAGAGTAGGAAAGCCAAACGCCTCGTACAGGGGCTGGAGGAAGAAGTTTTCATATACAACTGTTGAGCAAGGATGCATTAGCGACCCAAACTTAAGGTTTCCACGGAGAAGATCAATAGGAGGTCAGGTACAATTCGGCGGAATGCCAGCCAGAGACTCCCCCAACATCTGGAGAGAGATATCCCCCCATGCAATAGAGGAATTGCCCTGCAGCTCGGGTAGGAAATCCGTCACTGCACGGTGCGGGTCAATCCCCATTCTCAACACTAGTAAATCTGTAAAAACTTTCGACACCGACCCGACCAGGTACTGCGCGTGTCGCCGGTGATGTGCGGTGTGCCCTGCGTGGCTTCCTTTGCCCGATGGTGATATTCCCAAACAACGCCCCCGTTCGTACTATTGCTTTGAGCGTCGGGAGACACCACGGCCACAGAGAAGGTGACATTATCAACGACCCAACCAGCGGTGATGCGGCCCTCGACGGCCGCGTCGAGTCTATCAGTCAGGTTCGCAGCCGCCTCTCGAATGTACTGGGAGGAAGCGAGATGACTAGGACGGGGCAAGAGGAGTCCACTGGGAGGACAGCCCGTATATGAGGGAAGGGGAAGAGGGGTGATGGTGTTTGAAGGGAATTGAGCGGTGGCTAAGGAAGCCAACAAGAGCATGAGAAGGAACATGATATAGATCTGGTAGGGCTGAAGGAGTATATATTTCCGTGGTTGCTGCGGTATAACACGCTCGGTGATTGTACTGATTAGGAACGATTTGAGTACAACGCAGGAGACTTCCACCGTCCAGAGTTCTTAAATACCCTGATTGAGCTCATTTCAGGTTGTCAGATGCATCTTGGTCGCTTCCGCATGGAGCAACTGTCGTATTCGGTCGATGCGTCGCCACGATGATCGTCGGCCACCGTCTTGGCATCGCTTGGCGCTTGGCATCCACAACAAAGAGATCCATCTCGAGGACAATACAAGGACATACATTGTTCTTGCGACATAGAACCTCATAAATAAGACGAGTGTAGCTTCCCCATACAGCGTAGACTATTCAACCATCTCCATCATCTCTCTTCTTCGATCTCTACCACGATATACGGGTTACTTACTATGAACGACGTCAAACAATACTACACCTCGCGCGAAACCCGCCTGGGCAACTGGCTCCTGTTCGGTGGCCGTGCCCACCTTGGTCTCTACCCCGTGAAAACCTGGTGGCCATTTCCTATTTACCGCGCCCTCATTGCCATGGAAGACCACCTCTTCAAGTCGTTACAACTGCCGTCGAATTCTCACGTCCTCGACGCCGGCTGCGGGGACGCCCAGGTCGCCATTGCATTTGCGCAGCGGGATTGAATGTGCACGCCATCGATGTGCTCCAAGAGCAGGTCCAGCGCGCCCGAAAGAATGTCGCTCGGCACCTTGGCGAGTCGCCAGAGAAGGCCGTGGTGACGGTGCACCAAGACGATTATCACCACCTGGAGACAGTGAAAGAGTCCTCCCTGGACGGCATATACACCATCGAGACACTTGTACATGCTAAGGACTTGTCCACCGTCCTCGGAGAATTCCGCCGCGTGTTAAAACCCGGCGGCCGGGTGGCGGTGTATGAGTATGACCATTGGGCGCAGTCGGCTGCGTCCATGCAGCCCGCCCAGGCGATGGTCCGGCAGCATGGAGCCATCTCATCCAATTCAACGGAGACGACCTCAGGATTGGCCTGTATGCTAGCGAAGGCTGGGTTCGAGGATGTCCAAGAGACAGATCTCTCGCACAATGTTGCGCCATTGGTGCGCATGTTGGCGTGGGTGTTGTATGTTCCCTGTATGCTAGTGTTGGCACTGGGCGTGCAGGCGTCATTCATCAACACAGTCGCGGTGGTGGAGCTATCGTAGTGGGTGGAGATATGTCGCTGTTACTGGGAAAAAGCCAATCTGAACAGACGGGGGTATTGACAGGAACGGTCGAGTTGGCTGTTGAACAAATCTTTTTTTACTCTTGATGCACTGGTTTATACAAGGCTATGCAATATAATACAGATAAGATATTCTCGCTTAATGATGGCCACCGAAAATCGCTTTCATATCGGCACATGCGTCTCGATACAGCACATTGACCCTATCTTGGTCACGGAACGGATTGGGCGACTTGTCCCAGGCGTGCGGGACTTTTTCAATCATCATGGCACGTACGTGCTTGTTGATGGCCTCTAAACGTCGGACGAACTGCTGTCCTTCGTTCAGCAGCATGTCCCACTCGCAGATGTACAGAAAGACGTCGTGGGGTAAGGCATCCCGCAGGGTGTCGTCGGATGCGCGCACCGGTGACGCAAAGGGCGACCGCCGGTCCTCAGGATGAGGCAGATACGACTCGTCAAATAGTGTGGTAAAGAACGCGGGCAGTGTCTTGTCGGGCATGGTGCTCATGGCCCGGCGGTGCTCGCGGGGCGTCTCAAAGTCCAAGATCGGGTACCAACAAAAGCGCGACAATGTGAATGTCGCTGGCGGACGCCTCGACGAGCTGTTCAGTCGAGTCGGCCCTTGTGACTGGGTCGTCTAGGTCCTCCGAGATAATTGTCGTCTGATTCAGCAGCTGCCTTAGTCGCAAAGGTACTGTCACGGCAAGATTTCCCCCGGCAGAGAATCCACTCAATGCGATACGCGAGACATCGATCCCTAGTTCGGCAGCATGCTTGGCCAGGTAGAGCAGAGCCTGCACACCGTCATCGACGGCCGCAGGGAACGGGTGCTCGGGAGCGCGCCGATAACCCACGCTAACCATCACGGCGCCCGTTTCGTGGAGCGCGAAATGGGCCCACCGACCGTCATCGGTGGGACAACCCAGGGTGAAACCACCGCCATGGAAGTTGACCAGGACCGGGAAGCGCCGAGGGGATTTCTCCAATCGTGCGCGGTGGTACTCGGGGGGGCCGTAGAAAAGAGAGATATGCGGGAAGACCCATCGCCGATCGGAATGGACCGGACAAAGCTGCAACGAGGCGGGCGCGGCGGCGAGGAAATGTCGTGCAGGAACATGCCGATGCGCATGAGCGAGCGCCAGAACACGGCCTGAACTAGAAGCCACCAGCGCGAGGAGGCCATGACGAGACCCTGCGCGAGAGGACTGACGTATTTCAACACGGTTTCGACGTCAAGCGACCGAGGTTGTAGCGGCCAGGGCGTGATGGAGGATGGATGCAGGGACAATGCCCAGAGTCAGACCCGGGGAACTAGTGGATCTGAAGGGAGCTAAGCCGGACGATCTTGGTGCACGGGGAGGAGCGCCACGAGAGGGAAGTATAGACGGAAGAAGGATGCACGGAACGAGGGAATTGGGCAGAGCGCGACGAGAGCAAGTTGCGAGGGAGGGGAGGTTGAAGAGGACCAGGGAGGGCGATGCCGAGGACAAAACGCCGAATCAGGACGACGTGCGGATGACATCATCGTGGGCGCCGAACTGGGACAAGCTCAAGTTACCGTCAACCTTATCACATTCTTTCGCCGGCGCTTTTATTCTCCCCTTCTTGTCCTTCTCTTGTCTTCCTCTCCCTCCCCATCTTCCTCTCCGTCTCTACCAGCCCTCTCCCCAGTTCCCATCCACTCCCCTCGTGGTGGTCTCTGCAGTGCGTCAGGCCCCATCACATACTTCCACCTGCTCCCTCAGCCCATCCCCGCGGCTGAACCCCACCAGTCCATTATTAATTCCCTTCCCTAATGACCCCTCTTCACCATGTCTATCAAACGGGCTCTCAATAAGATCGTTCCCAAGTCGGATCTCGATCAAGTCTCCCCGACCCCCAGCCATCAATCCCTGCCCTCTCTTCCGTCCTTCTCCCCGCGTCGCAGCATCTTCGCCGGGTTCTTACGGGACCGCGAGTATGTCTCCTCATCCGAGGATGTCTCCGATGACTCCTCCACGGGAGCCCTGAGCAAGAACCAGCAAAAACGGCTGGCTCGACAACAGCGTCGCCAGGAACAGCGCTCTCGACTCAGCGAAGAACATCGGAATTCCGATGACTCCGAGCAGCATCGCACGGATGTCGCCAATGCCCTCCGCGAGGAGACCCTCGACATGAAAGCACAATACGGGACGTTGCCCCTCGCACAGTCTCAATCCCGCCCCCGAGAGGTGCGGACCCCTCTGGACACCATTTCCGCGGATATGGTGGGCAAGGAGTTGTTCTTCACGGCGCGGTTGCACATCGTGCGTCGCATGAGCGCCAAACTCGTCTTCCTGATCTTCCGCAATCAGCTCACCACCTTCCAGGGGGTGCTGCACGAGGAACCTGGTGTCAAGTCTGTCGCCATGATCCACTGGGCTGAGCACCTCCGCGTGGGATCGATTGTCCAAGTGCGTGGCGTTGTTCAGGCGCCCCAGGTACCTGTGTTAGGCTGCACCATTCATGACGTGGAGCTGGCGATCAATTCCATCCACGTCGTGTCCACTCGTGAGGAACCAGTCCCCTTCAGCATCTATGAAGCAGAGATCCGCGTGCCCGAGGAAGATCGCGTGGAGGGCGGCGCAGCCACATTCCAGATCGGTCCGCCTAAACAATCGGCTACTCGATCTACGCACACCAACCTCGCAGTCTATCTTCCGCATCCAATCAGCCATCAGCAACCTGTTCCGCACCGCCCTGGACGAACAGGATTTCATCGAAATACACACCCCCAAACTGCAGGGGGCCGCGACGGAGTCTGGCGCCAGCGTTTTCTCCGTCAACTACTTCGGCCGCGAAGCATTCCTGGCACAAAGTCCGCAATTGGCCAAACAAATGGCCATTGCCGCCGATTTTGGTCGGGTCTATGAGATTGGAGCCGTCTTCCGCGCAGAAAACTCCAATACACACCGTCATCTAACCGAGTACACTGGTCTCGATCTCGAGATGGCAATCGAGGAGCATTACCATGAGATGATGGAGGTCTTGGATACTGTGATCAAGAGGATTCTGCAGGGCATCTATGGCCGCTATCGAAAGGAAGTCGAGATAGTGAAGCAACAGTTCCCTTCTGAAGATGTGGTCTGGCTAGAGAAAACCCCCGTCATCCGGTTCGTCGACGGAATCAAGATGCTCAATGACTCCGGCTGGCGCGACGAGGATGGCAATCCTCTGCCAGACGACGAGGATCTGCATACACGGGATGAAATTCGTCTGGGTGAACTCGTCAAAGAGCAATACGGCACTGACTACTACATTCTGGACAAGTTCCCTGTTGGTGCTCGGCCGTTCTACGCCATGCCCGACCCTGATGATAGCCGATTCACCAATTCGTTTGACATCTTCGTCCGCGGCCAGGAGATTGTATCCGGTGGGCAGAGAATCCACGAACCCCACATGTTGGAGGAGAACATGCGTCGGGTGGGTATCAATCCTGAGAGCATGGAAGAGTACATGGAAGGCTTCCAATGGGGCGCTCCCCCTCACGCAGGCGCGGGCGTGGGCTTGGAGCGCCTGGTGATGCTTCTGCTCAAATTGGGGAACATCCGGTTGGCATCGCTCTTCTATCGGGATCCCCGCAGTTTCCCTGCCAAACCGGCTACGACGCAGCTCCGCCATCCTGAATCGTCGACGATGGAGCCACCATGGGTGCGGGATCGGATCGCACGCGTCGCACCCAGCCACGAAGACCTGCAGCCGCTGGAACACCTCGTCGCCAACTACGGTGACGCTAGTTCGACCTCCTGGGGTGACGAGCGCTTCAAGATCTGGCGCGACCTGGGCACTGGGGCCGCCGTCGCCTACGTGCCCAGCAGCAGCAACTACGTGGTGATCCCCGGCGATCCGCTGTGCGATCCGCGCCAGTTTAACCGTGTCATCACTCAGTTCCTGCAATGGCTACGCCGAGAAACCAAATACAAGCCCATCTGGCTCTTGTGTTCTCCCCAGGTCGAGACGATCCTGGGAGACAAGCTGGGCTGGCGGAGTATGTCCTGCATTGCGGAAGAGCGGGTCGATCCGTCGCATAACCAGGCTGCCTCAGATGGTGAGGTTGCCCGCAAGATCCGCCACGCAGAGAACGAAGGAATCAAGGTGGTCTCCTTCAACCAGGGCGAGATGGTGCCAGACAAGGTGCGCGAGCAGATCGACCAGCGCATTCACGACTGGCTGTCCAACCGCAAGGGCACCCAGGTGCACCTGTCCGAAATCCGACCCTGGCACGATTCCTCCCACCGCTGGTACTTCTATGCCCAGGACAAGAACGGTACCATTTTGTTGCCTTTGTCGCCTTGGCTATGCTGTCGCCCCGCTACGGAATGCAGGTTAAATACAGTTTCGATTTCCCAGGTGCGCCCAATGGCGTGATCGAGCATATCGTCACGCACGCAATCCAGACTGCTGCTCGATCTGGAGTCAAGTCGCTGACATTCGGTGCGGGTGCGACCACCACGCTGACGCCGGGCCACAACATGCACGGACCGAAGATCAAGATGCTGCAGCGGACGTACGAGGCGCTGGCCAAACAGTTCCACCTGGTCCGAAAGAGCGAATTCCGTGCCAAGCTGGGAGCGCATGATGAGCCCTTGTACATCGCCTATCCGCCGCATGGTCTGGGATCCAAGGGTATTCGTGCAGTCCTACATTTCTTCGAAGATTGATTTGATACAGGATATACATACATGGACAGAGAGAATTGAGCTTCAATTCTCTTTGGATAGACGTCATATAAACTGATGAGGCTTATGTCCATTCTTTGTGGGTCATCTTGGTTCGATATCTTGTCTTATTCTCCCCAACACCCTTTTGTTAGTTAGATAATTGGCTTTTGTGAATTGCTCTCCCCCCAACTCTTCTGTTTAGTTCTGCAGTGACGATTGTATGCCATGATGTATTTCCTAGGGAGTCCGGAGTTCATATCATTTGCTATCTTGTTTTCCGTGGCCCATCGCCGGTGAGGTTTTGGAGTATACGTTAGCTTACAATATAATTACCTATACAGACTGGTTAATAACACAAAGCTATTTCAGTAATTACACAGAGAGACCCCATCTCACTAAGTATTCACAAGTCGTAACGTCGTAATATTGATCCAAAGGTCATTCCACGTATATCTTGTCCACTCACTGTTCTTCTTCTCCCCCTCCCGTCTCACAGCACAACATCCACTGCCCGTACAATCTGTCCCCAAAGCAACCGTGCCACGACAGCTGCGATGCCAGCCACAGCAGCTAGATACCCTGCCGTCGGTACCAATGACCGCGGGAACACGTTCCACACGAAAACGGGTCGAGGATGACATCGGCAACGACCGAGGCACGTCCTCCATCAGTGCTGGGTCCAAGCGAGAAGTAATCTGCTGCGGCGCGGATGCGCAGGAACAGTGCCGATCTGGAGACGGCGACGGGTCGACGGGAGAGTAGGGTTGTTGTGGGATGGGACCGAAGGATTTTACTTGCGAGACGGTCGTGGCGTAGCGGCTAATGGCGGAGAGGAGGGAGGGATCATCGAGGGCGGATTGGAAGGTGTATGTTTTCAAAGAGAAGTCGGTGGGTTGCTGTGGCTGTCAGTTGTGTTTCTGTAGTAGTTGTGTTATATGTGTAGGTGGTTGTGACGACATACCGTGGCCAGCCAGCAGATTCGGACTTCATATCGTTGGCCCGGAGTGAGACTCTCTAGGAAGTACCACGAGTCGGTACCAGGGGCATCGGCGGTAGGAAAGGAGGCATTGAGTGTGGTGCGCAGAGCATAGTGTGTCGGGGAGAGACGTTGTAGACCGAGGTCGTCGAGGGCTGGGTCGAGGGAAGGAAGGATGGTCGCAGGGGGAGCAAAGAAAGATGGTTTTTTCGACGTTGCGAGGGAGGAGGGGAGGATGAAGAAGGTGAGAAGTAGGGGAGTAATGCCCAAAACTGCTGGGACGAGGCAGGGCATTGTTGTCGGAGTCAGACGATGCAGGTGGTGTCCCCCCAGAAGACCGGGTGAAGCTATTCCCACGTCATGCCACGTGATGCATTTGGTGCAAACCCAGCAAACAGGGCTGCTGAATCATCGAGACCCCGAGAAGGCGGTGACGGGCGGGCGTGGACCAATCAGCGGGCAAGCGGGCCCGACGCGACCCAACGGAACGATCAACAAGCCAGGAAAAGGGACAAAACAACCACATCAGGTCACGACCGCTCGATTCCTCCTCAATTCGTTGTGATCCCCGAATCCTGGGCTCTCTGGTAAGTCTCCCTCCTTCCCCCGTTGTCTTCTTCCCTTTCCCCATCCTCAATTCCCACTGCAAAGGGTCGGTTTCCCTCAGGTTTTTCCCCCCGCCTGTTCTCTGCTCGTCCCCTCCTCCTTTCTGCGCTGTCAGTCGACTTGGTTACTTACCCCTGAAACATCCGTACAGATCGACCGTCCTGGGTATTTTTCCCCCTCTTCCACATTCCAACTCACCACCACCCGTCCCCTCCTCCTTTCTCTCGCACCTCTTCTCGCCCGTTTTCTCCTTCACCCCATTAAATCGACACCATGAGAGAAGTTATTAGTTTGAACGGTGTGTGACAGCCCTCCCCTCTTCCTTCGCCACGGGGCTTCCGTTTGTTGATCCTGTCGTGTTACTAACTTTTTCAACCCCTGCTCAGTCGGCCAGGCTGGTTGCCAAATCGCCAATTCCTGCTGGGAGGTATGGAATCCATGATCGTCCCGTCGCCTCCGAGACATGGTGCCGGAGGCAGACGTGGGAAAATTTGGAAGGGATCGTCTGGCTGACCATTGTGTGTGATATCTAGCTTTTACTGTCTCGAGCACGGCATCCAGGTATGTCATCCATTACGACCTCCATTGTTGGTCATTGTGATAGAATCAATCCAGACTGACCGCGTGTCTCGATAGGCCGATGGTTATCTCACCGAGGAGCGTAAGAAGGATGACCCCGACCATGGGTTCAGCACTTTCTTCTCCGAGACTGGTACGTCCTCCCCTTTCACCGCATCGTCTCCTCTCCCTCTCTGACCGCCATCAATCGACAGGTCAGGGCAAATATGTTCCCCGTACCATCTACTGCGATCTCGAGCCCAATGTCGTTGATGAGGTCCGCACCGGTACCTACCGCAGCCTTTTCCACCCCGAGAACATGATCACTGGCAAGGAGGATGCCTCGAACAACTATGCCCGTGGTCACTACAACCGTTGGCAAGGAGATGATCGACCAGGTCCTCGACAAGGTCCGCCGTGTGCCGACAACTGTGCTGGTCTCCAGGGCTTCCTCGTCTTCCACTCCTTCGGTGTGGTACTGGTTCCGGTTTCGGTGCTCTCCTCATGGAGCGTCTCTCCGTTGACTACGGCAAGAAGTCCAAGCTGGAGTTCTGCGTCTACCCTGCCCCCCAGAACGCCACCTCTGTCGTCGAGCCCTACAACTCCATCCTGACCACCCACACCACCCTGGAGCACTCCGACTGCAGCTTCATGGTCGACAACGAGGCCATCTACGACATCTGCCGCCGTAACCTCGGTATCGAGCGCCCCAGCTACGAGAACCTGAACCGCCTGATCGCCCAGGTCGTGTCTTCCATCACCGCGTCTCTCCGTTTCGACGGCTCCTCAAACGTCGACCTGAACGAGTTCCAGACCAACCTGGTGCCCTACCCCCGTATCCACTTCCCCCTGGTCGCCTATGCTCCCGTTATCTCTGCCGACAAGGCCTCCCACGAGGCCAACTCCGTCAGCGAGATCACCATGTCCTTGCTCGAGCCTAACAACCAGATGGTCAAGTGTGACCCCCGCAACGGCAAGTACATGGCTACCTGTCTGCTCTACCGCGGTGACGTTGTTCCCAAGGAGACCCACGCTGCCGTGGCCACCCTCAAGACCAAGCGCACCATCCAGTTCGTTCGACTGGTGTCCTACTGGTTTCAAGATTGGTATCTGCTACCAGCCTCCCCAGCAGGTCCCCAACGGCGACCTGGCCAACCTCAACCGTGCTGTGTAAGTGAGTCCCCGGGGATCCGAATAGATTCCCCCGTGTCCATTCCAGGCCCATCCCCACTAATCCACGACTGTAGGTGCAGTCATCTCTCCAACACCACGGCCATCTCCGAGGCGTGGTCCGCTCTCGACCACAAGTTCGACCTCATGTACTCCAAGCGTGCCTTCGTGCACTGGTACGTTGGTGAAGGTATGGAGGAAGGTGAATTCTCTGAGGCCCGTGAGGATCTCGCGGCCCTGGAGCGTGATTACGAGGAGGTTGCCAGCGACTCCATGGAGGAGGAGGAAGTCGAGGCCGAGTACTAAGCGGTGGTCGTGTCCTACGATGATCCTTGTCTGTCTTAATCGTTTCTGCGTTGTTGCTGTTGTGTTAGGGACAGGCGTTGGCCCAGGTTTTATATCTTTGAGCTGCCTGCAAATAGGAGAGAAGATTTGGCTTAGTCCCAGACCCTGTTTTTTCTTTGTCTGATATATTTTTAATATCCCGTGAAGCAGCGATGAAAATTTACCCGCTCGTTTGCCTTTGTAGGTGTTGAACTGAGTACCGTCGTAGCCTTAAGCCATATACCTATGTACGAAGGACACAGGAGTCGTGATGATGCGCTGACGGCTGACCGCCCGGCAGAACCCCCTCGACATCTTTCACTCACGTTCCCTTGACGTAGACCACGACCAACCACCTCATCTCTTTGAATATTACGACCTAGTACTCCCCGCGCATCAACTTCCTCTGTCTCGTTTGATACCCCATCATTCCCGTGGGAATCGGTCCAATTTATCCTTCGTGGCCTCCAATCCGTGGTTGGACCCGCTTTTCTGACCCTTCTCCAGAAGCTGGTGTCTTGGCTGTCCATGCCGGGGACTCCATCTGCTTAACTGAGCTCCCCCGTCCTCCTCGTCACAACAACCCCCCAATCAACATTCGGTGATATTCCTACTACGGAGGGGAGGTCTGCTCCTCCTGAGCTTCTATCATGGCTGAAAGTGGTGAGTCTGCTCCCTGGATGCCCCAATCCCTCCCACCCTATTTGTCCTGTCGCAGGAGGAGCCCCCCTCAGGAGACGGATGGCCCTGTTCCCTTCTCTGCGACGACCCACCACGGCCACCACTTTTTACCCCCCAAAGATTTCCGGAACTGACGGAGATATGTGTCTAATACAGCTCGAAATGCGAATCTCAACTTAACGCCGGAGGAGAAACGGGTCTACTACCAACTCTTCCAGGCCGCCGATACTACCAATCTAGGCGTCATCACAGGCGAGATCGCCGTACCTTTCTTCGAGAAGACCAAACTCGCCCCAGAAACACTCGGACTGGTATGTTATCGGGGCTTTACATACTGGAAATTGCTTCATTGGATGTCTCGAGCTAACACCTCCGCGGTAGATATGGCAGATTGCAGACAAGGAGAACAGGGGTCTCCTGACCCCGTCTGGATTCGGTATTGTAATGCGATTGATTGGACATGCCCAAGCCGGTCGCTCGCCCACTGAAGAGCTTGCAATGCAACGTACGTGCCTCCTTCGAGTATTTTGTGAATCTGACTACCTGGTGACGTGTGCTAACGTCGCGACTTTGCATAGCTGGCCCTCTCCCTCGGTTTGACGGACTGTCCATCGACAACTCTCCCGCTCCGCGTGAAGCAGGCACTACTAGTCCTCCGCCAGCTGCTAATGTCGCGCTGGCCGTGCCGCCCCCATTCGAGTCCCGCCGTTGAATCCTGAAGATGTGAACAAGTTCCTGGGTCTCTTCGAGAAATCCGACGTGGCCCGAAGTGGGTTCTCTCAGGTGTGTATCCCCGAGCACCGGATGATGAGGATTGATTGGGATACTAACCCTTCGCTCAAAAGGCGAAACTGCAAAGCAGATCTTCCGAGCGCGCGAGACTTCCGAATGAGATCTTGGGTCGCATATGGAATTTGTCGGATACAAAACAGCGCGGCGCCCTTGATGCGACTGAGTTCATCATTGCAATGCACCTGTTGACCTCCTACCGACTAGGCTCTATGCGAGGCATTCCCCAGACACTACCTCCCGGCCTCTACGATGCTGCTTCCGTCGTGTTCGGCCCGCCCTTCTTCTGTGGGTTCGCGCCCAGGTCTTGATGTGCCACCTGTACCGGCGATTCCTAAGCAGTTCACCGGTCCGCAACGAACACAGAGCCCCATCAACCGACAGTTTGGATCACCTTTGTCCGCTCAGACCACCGGTGGCGACTGGCTGGTCTCCCCTCCAGAGAAGGCCAACTTCGATAACATCTTGCCACGGTCGACACAGCCCAGGCTGGAGTTATTAGCGGTGACCAAGCTGTAGCTTTCTTCATGAACGCTCAGCTGCCCGAAGAAACCCTAGCTCAGATCTGGGACCTGGCGGATATCGATGCCGATGGCCAGTTGACCAAGGATGAATTCGCAGTGGCCATGTACCTGATCCGATTGCAGCGTAGCGGAAAGGAGCTGCCCCAGACCCTCCCACCGGCGTTGATACCCCCAAGCATGCGTCGTCCTGGTTCTGCACAGTGACCGCGGCTCCCGCCCTTTCCCCCAAGCCCCCGCCCTGCGCCGGTACAAGCCCCTCGTCCGCCGCTGATGATCTCTTTGGTCTTGATTCATCTCTGCCCCTGCCCAACCCCAACCGGCGGCTCCTCAGATTCCCCAGTCCACTGGAGGCTCCAACCCCGCGTTCCAGACCCCAGGATCGCCATCATCTCGAGCCTCGCCTCTGAGCGCGTCAACTAATACGTTCAAACCGTTCATTCCCACGTCTACCTTCGGGCAGAGCATTCAACCTCAAGTCACAGGTGCCTCGGCGGGAACCCCACAACCTGTTCGCTCTCCTCCGCCGCCAGCAGATGATCTTCTAGAGAGACAACGACCCGGAAGAATCGAATAAATACCAATGAGACCACCGAGCTTGCCAATCTGTCTAACCAGATCGGCTCGTTGGCAAATGAGATGCAGAATGTTCAGACCAAGCGCACATCGGCTGAGCAGAACCTGTCTCAAACATCGCAGCAAAAGAGAGATTTTGAAGCTCGTCTCGCCCAAGCTCGCTCGATGTATGAGCAGGAAGTAAAGAATTTCAAGGCCCTTGAGGAGCGGCTCAACGCCTCCAAGGCGGAGACCAGTAAGCTCCAGCAAGAGTACGCCCTATTAGATGGAAGCCGCCAGGACCTACAGAACCAGTACGACCAGGTGTCTGCTGCCCTAGTCGCAGACCAGCAGAGAATGCGAGTCTGAAAGAGAAGATCCGCGAGGCCAATGCAGTGGTTGCTCAGTTTGAAACCTGCCCTGGAGAAAGCTCGTTCGAGTGCACGACAGCAGAAGGTCTTGTTGCTATCAACAAGAAGCAACTTGCCACGGTGGAGGGTGAACAAGAGAAAATCCAGGACGAGATCAAGAGCCTCTCGAATGAACAGCCTCAGGAGTCGGGTGAGACCACAGCAGCGGTTGAAGAGCCCCCTGCGGTAAGCAGTCAGCCTGCGCTTCGACCGCCAGCCAGAACACGAACCCTTTTTTCATTCAAACGCACGGCTACGGGTTCCAGTGACGGCCAGGCACTGTCGCCTCAAATTTCAAATTTCAAACGATCAGCAACGCGCCTTTGATAGCTTGTTCGGTCCTTCCTTCTCATCTCCGTCCAATGCCGGTGCCCCTCCACCTCCCACGTCTTTCCGTGCCGACTCGCAGCCCACTTCCACCAGGTCTCCAGCTACATCAGGAGTGCCCACTCCTTCGGTATCTCCCCCGCCTCCATCCACTGGAGTTGGTCGGGTCCCGAGCCCGTCTCAGTCCCGGCAACTGACCCCAAACGCGCTCCCTCTTGCTGAGACTCAATCGGCGACTTCCTCGACTATGGTCTCCTCCGCCAGGGAGCCGTTTCGGCGGTCAAGACACCCCCAGTGAGGCAGCACCTACCTCTGTACCTCAGGATGAAACCGAGGAGACCAAGCAGAAATTCCCTGAGATCCCTGAACCCTCTAGTGCCACCCAGAGTGTCTCCAGCCCTGCCGTGTCACCCGGAGGCGAGGAGAAAGAAGGACTTGAGCTTTGATGAGCTCTTCGGTGGACCGGCCCACAAGCGCTCTCAGTCCCAGAAGGAAAATGACTTCGAAGAGGCATTTGCGTCTATGAAACAGCCTTCCGGAGACAAAGCCAATGGAACATCGGCTGCTCCGGAATCCGAATTCCCGCCCATTCGCGAACTGATGACGATGATGATGGTGACAGCACGGACAGTGAAGCCCCCATGGGGTTTGATGACAATTTCACTCCCGTTGCACCCCCTCAGAGCCAAGTAGCCTCCGCGAAGACTGACACTATCGAACCTTCTCAACTCGCCGCTTTCCCTTCTCCCGGGACCGCCACAAGCCCGACCACCCAGCAGCCGCCAGCTGCAGACACGCAGACCAGCCCTCCCAACTATGAGCAAAGCGTGAAACAGGGAACGGGTGACGTGCCTGAATTCAACGGTCTCTTGCCGCAACGCGAGACCCCACTGCAGTTCCTGACGCCCCCACTCGGTAGAGTCTGGAACCGGCGCTCCAATCGTCCACGGAGAACCCCAGCACGAAACCACCACGGCAGGCTCCAATCCAGGCGAGAAGAAGCCTAGTGGCCCTGATTTCGAGGCCGCATTCGCAGGACTCAACCTCGCGCCTGCCAAGGAGAGCGAGGATGATGATGACGACGATGACTTCGAGACTCCGGAAAGCAAAAGCAACAACGGTAACAACGCCGACTTCGACTTTTCCTTCGACAACCCCCCTGCCACCCAGCAGAAGACACCCGCCGCTGGAGCTGGCTCGTCTCGACTTCAGCGCCACGTCCCCTGGTGGTGCACCTGCGCAGTCTCCCTCTGATCCCAACGCGAAGGCTCCCGCTCATGACTGGGAAGCCCTTTTCGCCCCTCTGGACAATGTGAATCCCGCCAACTCTGCCGGCACCAGCCCCGCTAATGGTGCATCGCCCGCTTCGGACTCAAAAGCCCCTGGCTGGGCCCTCCAGACCGGCACAGGAGGATGACCAATTCCTCCAGCGACTCACGGGCATGGGCTTCCCCGCGAAGAGTCCCTCAAGGCCCTTGAAAAATTCGATTATAATCTGACGAAGGTATATCCATCCCATTCTCACTCTCGATAACCATGGTCTCTTCAAATTACCTTCACATGAGCTAACACAAACTTTCCTTCAGGCGGTTGATCACCTCACCACAAAATCGTAATATCAACACCTATAGAAACCGCCCCTCGCAATACCTACACACACTAGTCGATATATGCTCTTTCTTGGTTGGCTGGCTGATGAGGTCAATCGACTCTACCCCGCTTATGGTCGCTGCACATAGTTAATTCTCTATTTTCTTGTTGAACCGTGAGCCTTGTAATCACACGTACTCACTCGCTTCATGCCTTTCCTTTATCTTCCTTTCTCATATCCTGTATTGATTTGATCGTTGCATATCTCTTTTCGACTGGTGCTACGGATGCTACCCATGTATTTTCTTCCCAGCTATCTGTCGCGTCTTAGCTATCTACCAACCTACGTGCTTGACTTGGCCAAACGTCATGTAATCTACTCCGGATGAGATAATGTGGAGGCAAACGATGATGACGAGAGGCAATTATGTTGGAGACCCTTTCCTACCCGAGTGTTTCCGTTATCTCTGCCCAAGTCGCTGAGTATCGATTACTTTATAATCGCTACTTAATATTGAGTCCGATGACAGGAAGGGTGATATCAATGTTTGTCTCATGTTTAGGATCGAGGCATGGTGTGGGTAACTAACTAATATATCCACCTAGCCCATCACAGTAGATAATAGCTGATAACAAAACAAAGCACAATGTGACGGGGGTAGGGAATGAGTAACATCAGACTTCATATCAAAACGCAAGATGTAGGTAGATCCTAGCGCGTGACATAGGAGTCTCCATCCAACGAAGTCTTTTCATGCTGTTTGGAAATCCGCTGCATCGCAACGACTGATCCAATTAGACGGTGAGTCAACACCAACAAGGAAAGGGAAGACTTACTGAAATCCTCTAGATCCCGGGCGTGGTCAATCGGCCTCGGCGTCGTCCATGCATCAGATTATCGAAAGCTTCAGACCTTTGCAGCAAATAATAAACACCGCCCATGACGCAGAACACACCGATCGACAGAACCCAGGTGCGAATGACTGTGATAATGGAGGTTTGTCCCCCACAAAACCAGCCGAAAAGACAGAACAGGGTCGCGACGATATCCACGACGAATACCGCGCGGCCAGTTGCCATGAAGGTACCGAGGACCAGAATGGCCCTTTAGCGCGTGTGATGAAGATCAGCCAATTTTCCGTCAGAGATATTTCCAGGAAGAGAACTTCATCTCGTTTCCCATATTTCTCCACAATTCCCCCACTCTCCCCGTTAGACAACATTGTACTCAGTGTTACCCATGTACCGAGTGCTAGAACAATCCCGAGGATGACGGACATTCCCCACAGAGTAGGAAGTTTCCATTTCACGGGGTCTTTTGAATAAGGCGCATTGTCATAAGCAATTGCTAATGTTGCAATGTCAGCAAAAATGGCAATGAATACCACTAGCTGCAGGTTCAGGCTCTCGTTCATGATGGCAATCCACAGCCCTAGGAAGATTTCAAGATGCAACGACAATGCAATGCGGTAGATCACATATGCATGCATACGGTGAAAAATTTGGCGTGATGTTTTCAGGGCATCAATAATTGCCGACAGACCAGGCGCGAGAAAAACAATATCAGCTGCAGTGCGAGCAGCATCGGAGGATCCTTGGACAGCGATTCCGGCATCTGCCTTTTTGAGGGATGGGGCATCGTTGACACCATCTCCTGTCATTGCAACCAAGTATCCACGTTGTTGAAGAATGTCCACCACATTGTACTTATGTTGAGGGAACACCTCTGCAAACCCATCTGCGCCTTCGACAAAATCATACACCTCGGATCCTGACATCGTTCCTTTCCCTCCAAGCCCGAGGCCCTCTGCATCGTATACATTCGTGCCCAACCCCAGCTGGCGCATCGTTTCTTTGGCAATACCAACTGCATCTCCAGTGAGCATCTTGATTGACAAACCCAAAGTTTTGGCTTCATTGATGGTTTTGCAGTGTCATGTCGTGGAGGGTCTGAGCACGGCACAATACCAAGCATCTCCCAGTCAGCATTGCCACGTTTCCGGGCAACACCGAAGGATCGAAATCCGCGATGTGCAAGCTCAGCTACTTTAGCTTTGTAGGCTATCTCCATGTCTTTTGGAATAGGACAATCCTTCTCCACGGTCTTCAGAACAGACAGAGGAGCTCCTTTCACGCATACAATGCGCTCTCCACGAGATGATTGCACAACGGCGGTGACCTTCTTTGATACGGGATCAAATGGGAAGAATTGCAGTGTCTCATACTCGGCCAAAGCTGCCTTGGCTTTTGGGTACTGGACGAGCGCCCTAATGAAGGCCTTGTCTATCGGGTCTATGCCTTTCTTCTTCCTCGATGCAGCCAAACAGGCTATCAGCATGAGGTCATCGGAATCCACTCCAGCCACCGTGTAAGGCTCTGATAGAGACAGCTTATTCTGGGTCAATGTTCCTGTCTTGTCCGAACAAAGGATTTCAACGCCAGCAAGGGATTCAATTGCTGAAAGATTTTGCACAATGGCTTGTCTCTTGGCCAGGTAGGCAGCACCAACAGCCATGGTAGTTGTGACAACAGCAGGAAGGCCCACAGGCACACCAATGATCGTGATAGCCAACGTGAATTCCAAGATGGTGATTATGTCATTCGACCGGTAGTATGATGACACCCAGACCACAAGAAGGGTCATGATAACAAGTACGAGCAAGACAACACTGATCTCATTGAGAACTTCGGTAAAGTGGCCAGTCCAGAAGGCTGCATTCACCAAGGCTGCAGCACGCCCGACAAAGGTGTAGTCGCCTGTCGCAGTGACAACAACAAGACCCTTGCCATGCTTCACAGCCGAGGATGCGTAGCAAATATCGTTTGTATGCTTGTCCACAGCTAAAGATTCACCAGTGATGCCAGATTGGTCTACTTGAAGGGCGTTACAGGATAAGACTCGGCTATCGGCTGGGATAATAGTGCCCTGTCTGCTATGAGTAAATGTCTTAGTACAGCAAGGAGGCTAGACGCACCTCTTCAATAGTGAGAATGTCCCCGGGGACTACATCTGATGCCTCAACCTCTGTCAATTGTGAGTCACGTAGAACGATCGCTTTCAGCGAGAGGGTTTTTTTCAGTTCCTCAACAATGGATCCCGCTTGGTATTCTTGAATAAATCCGACCGACGCGTTAAGTAGTAGAAGTGCACATATAACACCAAAATCGATCCAATCTTGGAGGCCAACAGCTAGGATCGCAGCTGCCTATACCAGCATGATTAGTTGCACATTCCCAACATGGATAGGGGGCGGCGAGCGTGTGATAGATTGACATACCTCCATCACAAATTGAACTGGACCAACAAAATATGTCAAGAATTGAAGGAATAGTTTTCTCCTTTCTTCCTTCATCTTATTGAGGCCATATTTCTTTCGGCGAGCGATGACCTCGGTTTCATCCAGGCCAGTTGTACAGTCAGTCTGAAGGATCTCATCGGGAAGAGTGGACTCTTTGCCAGCGACAGTAGAATCGAGACATTCAGATTTCATCCACTTCTCCGAGTCCAAATCCTCAATCAGCGTATCAATGTCTACATCCTTGCCTTCGGTCTTGGACAAGGATGTCTTCGCGGCCGAAGCTCTCGGATTGAAAGGCTCCTTGGACTCGAGCTGTTCAAATATGGATTCAATACCTTCCGAAACCTCTGACGTGCCTTGCTCGTGCGGAGGATCCATCATTGGACGTAGCGTTGTGTAGATGCTAACGATGGGCGCAATGCAACGGGGCAGGTGGTAGTATACACGGTGATATACAAGAATGGATTGGGGGATGCAAGAAGATTTGAGGGGTAGGAGTTAAAGAAAAAACAAGGACGAGAGGCTGGAACAGAAGAGAATGGCCGGTGAGGATAGTGCTTTCCCAGTGACGACGTTGGGCAATATTGGCAGCTTTCCCAAAGCGGTAACAGTATAGAAAAGCAGCGGAGGCCAATCAGGAGGGGGTCTGTGGTATGACATAATCAGCGCATGGACGTCATCTGCTCGAAAGGGAAAAACCCTCAACGACAGCGTTTCACTCCAGCCATTCTTTCCAGCACTCTCCCCGCCGGGTCCATTTCAGCCCCGTCTGCATCGTTTTTATGACCGGGTATTGCTAATCTTAAATGTCCATGGTTGAGATGTACGCTTAGTCTTGCTCGTGGGGATCGACTCCTCAGCACCTGGAGGGGAAAGGCCGACATCAGAGCTAGTACTATATCGCAGCTAACTCGGAATTTCATCCTCGCCTTGCCGGAGATAACCATAAAATCAGTACAAAATTTTCATCTAGCGCTTTTTTTTAATCATGAACCGAGAGATCCCTGGTTTCTATTACGGTGCGTTTACTTCGTCTTCGGCATGGAGCATTGCATGCCTGTCGCCTGGGCACGGCTAATCTTCTCAAGACCCGGAGAAGAAGAAGTACTTCAAGATTGAAGCAAGTCACAAGGCCACTCCAGGTGCGCAATATTCCAAAGATGCCGTCAAGCGCCGGCGGATAGATCATGAGGTTGGTATTCTACCGTTCAAGCACAGATGCCTGCCAGCTGACTGTTTTATTCAGAAACGACAAAGAAAAGTGCAACGCTCTCAGCGGGTTGCGAAAGAAAAAATAAAGAAGTCCACATTTCTCTCAAATCCACTTGTCGGCGTGGGCAGGGAAGTTGGGGCTTTGCCTCTGTCCAAAAGCGTGCGGCAAGAACAGCGAGGCTTACTATACGCAAGCCAAGTTCGTCGCAGTCAGCTGCATCAGTTTGAGCCATGGCCAAACTACTATACAATCAAGCAGGTTCTGCGCAACAAGCGATCCGGAATTCTGATTGCTAGTAAGTAGACTTTTGTTCCCGGCTCTTTCGCTATTGCTAAATTCATCATAGGTGGCCATCGTGGTGCCGATCGTCTGTTTCGTGAGATCAATCTAACCGTGATCATGTTCTTCAAAGCTTGGCTAACCATTGCAGAATTTGTTTTCCAGACTGTGATCAGGACAAATGGTCCTACAACAGAACAATGGAGCGTGTATTGTTCAAAGAACCGTATAGAGTACGTCAAATGCTCCTCTACGAACCATCTTCAACGGAGAGAAATCTGACAGCTTTGTTTTAGCTGTCTTCTATATCCCTAAGCCACACAGGATACCTTCTGTAAGGCTTCCTCGCAATCCCCTGTCCACACTCTCGGTATCTGACACAGTCAGAGCTACTATGGACAGCGGCCCTGATGGTGGCTCGTTTCTCGCACCACGCATGCTCCCTGACCCAGACGAAGGCGGTGATTACCGATGGCCTCCCTCATGTACGTTACTCCTACGCTGTTGACCAAAGACAGGCTCGATGTACTGACTGATCTTGGTTCAAACCAGTCGAGTCTCCGCTTCGTATCCGCACAACATCCTCGCTGTGGGCTCCGCCGCATGCCCGAAGGCAATGTGCCCTTGTTCGCAGTCGGAACGTCCGAGGGGCTGTACACGCTGGAGGATTCGGCAGTCACTGGTCTTTGTCCAGGAAACAGTTCGCCAGCGACGTTTTCACGGAAAGCCAACCCTGTACCGAAAGACAAATTCTCGCACGCGCTCGTGACTAGCGTCGAGTGGCTGTCGTCGGATGTCATTGCAGCCGGCCTGAAAGACTCCACCATCTTTCTCCACGACCTTCGCAGTGGTGGAACAGCCACACGTTTCCAGCATTCTCACTCTGTTTCGAAGATTCGACGTGTTGACCCATATCGGATGGTGGTCGCAGGTATAAATTCGGTATAGTTACCCCTCCAGATTCCTAGCGATTTTAATGAGACTCATCAAGCCCAGTTGAAAATGTACGACATCCGTTATCCGGCAAATGGCCTCCAGCGCAACCCCAATCCGAATAGCAAACGCCATAACTCTACCAAACCTTACCTCGAATTTCTTGATTATCAGCCGGAAGTCATCCCCGACTTTGATGTGAGCCCAGAGCTCGGGCTTCTTGCAAGCGGTAGGTTTACCAGCAAGCCGATTCTTCGATTCGAGGTCATATCCTAATATCCGTCTAGCTGCCGATGATAGCAAAATCCAGTTATTCTCACTCCGCACCGGCGAACAGGTCATCTCACCCTTATCACAGTACCAGTACAATGATACGATCTCCTCAATTTGCTTTGAACCTGGGGACGGATCCTCGCATGGTCCACAAACCCCAGCGTGTTGGTCTGTTCCAAAGCCATAGTTGACGAATGGATATGGTGATCCAATTTATTCTCCACTCGTCTATGAGCATTGCGGACATTAAATCAACATTGTTTATTAATCGCTAAACCCATTAATATACAGAGCGTTGGCCAGGTGTGTCTAATCCAAACCACCCGCCAACCACTCGCCAACCTCAACAACAATGCCTTTTGCCATCTCTCCAATCCAGTCTCCAGAGACATTGACCGACCACCGCTCTCCGGCGTCAGATGTTGTGTTTCCACTGCTCAACCCTCCCGACCCCAATCCCATCCGTCCACCACTGTCACGGCCGGCTGCCGGCACGACGAGTCGCAGCCGTCGCAGTGTGGCCAGCTCTGCATAAATAGAATCTGCAATTGCGATCTGCCGCACAGGATTCGCTGGGGGGTTCGGATCGATGGCGTGATAGATGGCGATCAACCGTTCTAGCGGGAACGGACGGGCGGTCAGAATCGTGGACGGTCCTGTAATTCCCGCGCCCCCGTTCGCCGCAGATGTTGTAGCCGATGACGTGGCAAATGCGACTCCAACGTGGACTTTGTGATTCGCGTCTTCGTCCTTTTCCCTTTTCCTCTCTTGCCCGGGGTAGACAGACCCTCACTAGCAGCGCGACGGTCCTCCGCCTGAGCCTGCGATAGGACCTTTAGCCGTCGTCGATGGTGCGCACGTTTATTCCGTGCCGACAGGGATGAGGAGGAGAATTTGGAGAAGAAAATTGTATCAAGTCGTTGGGGGATATGAGAAGCAAGGTATGCGGAGGTCAAGATGAGGGTAGCGAAGTAAGGCAGGGACGGCAGGGGCGAAGGGGCAGACACTGCAGCCAAGGACGGTTTGGCAAGAGCGCTGACACCGGTGCCGTTGGCCGGGGGAACCGTCTCCTCCTCAGTGACAATATGATGTACGAGCGCGGCTTCGCCCTGGCGTCGGAACAGTGACCGATTTTTGACTAGCAGTCGCGAGAAATCCCACTCCTCGCTGCCTCCAGGCGGCTGTTCACCGAGCACCACCGGCGCCACAAACTGCGGCCACAATTTCTCACAGATGGACCGGAACGTAGGAATGGAGCTCGCCGTAGGCCCAACCAGGGAGTCGTAGACCGCAGCCACGAACGGCGGGTAGAGCCTCGCCGAGACGTCGTCCAACAACCCATCCAGGGAGGGGGTCCTCCCCGTAGTAGTACTGTGATGGCCTCCTTGCGCGTATACGGTGTGAAACCGATATGCGGCACACCAGCCGCTTGCAGGAAGAGCGGACGCGGCGTCGAGCTCACGATCAAAACAACCGACAGAACCGGAATCTAGAACACCAACAGAAATCTCGCGTTAGCACATACCCCAAGCCAAGGAACCAGCAACGAAAACAAACAAAGCAAGCAGCGAAGCGAAGCGAAGCGAAGCGAAACAAACTCACCAAATCACCCAACCTCGCCAACGCAGACAACAACGTCGGCGGCGCCTCACGCTGTCTATCAATCCCATCCAAACACCAGGACAAACTTCCCCACCGGTTGTCCATGTCCATGTCCATGTCCATATCCATCCGTCACATTCACACCCAAACAATCAGCCAACAAGACAGCCAGGGCGCTCACATTCTCACAGCGGCCCTTACCGAACTTCTCCCACTCGTGTTGTTTCCCCAGCGCTTCCAGCACGGCCCAGAGGATCTTCGTTAAAAAATGTCGACCGGTGATGCACTCGGGGCTGCGGACGATGGCGTGTGGGATGTCAAGGGCAGTAAGGACGGCGCGGACGATGGTTGATTTGCAGGTTGCTGTGACGCCGTGGACGACGATGGTCGAGGGGCTTGATAGTTTAGGCTGGTTCGATTGTTCAATTGCATGTTAGCGGGGAAATTGCATCGTATATTGACATGGATAATGTTTAAGCATTAATAGGAACGCAACATACCCCGAGAAGGCCGGCGAGTTGTCTGGTTTGGAGCTCGCGACAGGGCCACTTCTGGCTCAATTGCTCCGCAATTTGAACCGGAAGCATGGCTGCGGTGGTGTGTAAAGAAACAGTAGGGCTCGGAATTCCCACCAGGTGCCTCTCCTGGATTAGCGACACAGATCGATCAGTCTCCGTCTGTTCGTCGGAGAGATCTCAGTCGTTCTTATCGCTAATCAGCGGAGACAATGCGCGGGTCACGTGAGAGCGTGTTCCGCTCGCGTTGCCCATCATTCCGCCATCTGCGACAAGTCTATCAATCGATTGGATCTACCTAGGTCACTTTTCATGGTCTACGTATTTACCTATCTGCATATGAAAGGTCGAATTCATAAAAACACTCGGTTGCTAAGCGTATGGGTACATCTAGTCTACCAATGCTGTTGGAACAAGAGTTGGAGTGATGATCAATCGTAACCCATGTATCAAGCGTCATCCCAGTATGCAGAAGACATGTTGAAAGTCTGATACAGAAACTTGTCCCAAAGTGACAAAAAAGTCGGCATCAATACCGCAATGACAGTTCACTGCTTCCAACAGCCAAGCGTTGCTTTCAACACTGCGATGCGACATGCAAGCTCCACGTATTCGTGCAAGTTACAAAAAGAAAGCAATACAACAAAAGGGGACCAAAGGAGTCAAAAAAAGAAAGAAAAGATAGGAACACAATGTATGGATCACCCAGAAGGGGAAAAAGGGAGAAGGACATGTATGAAAAACACAATGGGCATCGAGGGGAAAGGGGGAGAAAAGAACACAAGCAAAACAAATGCGAAAAACAGTAGATATCGTCGTCGTGAACAGACGTGTGATAGACATAAGCTGGAAAAGAGTTCAAGAATACATGACATAGATGCAGATAGATAGACGTTGTGATGATCTTCAGACTGCATCGGTCCGCCAAGAAGAATTCAAAGATGATGGATGCAATGCGAGTTGCATAAGATGTGATCTTGTCATGGTATCAATGATCGTGTCCACAACCCGCTGACAGATTGTCAAGATGGCCATAAGTCATGATTATCGTAGCGTCGTCTCAATATGAGTACAGTTCAATAACAGGAACCGACGGTCCAAGCGTCACTCAGGTCAGTAGTATACACCTGACTCTGGGCGCCAATGTTTCCGTTCGGCTGCTGCACAGCAGGCGCAGTAAAGATGCCAGACGAATTCTCGCTGCCTCCACCGGACAGGGTGTTGGTCGCGGAACCCGTGCCCGAGGCCGGCACAAAATTCGGAGTCCCAAACTGGGCACCAAGGGGAAAGGAATTGTGTTGGTACAAGAAAGGCTTTTGGGTACCTTGCAAGGGTCCCGGCAGTTGTGCAGAGTTCATCTCGTTGGGGGTTGCCTGTCCGCTGGTCGACGCACTTCCGCGACCCGATCCTTCGGAAGCCATCATCTTTCCAGCGATACGGCGGCCATGGGGTGTCTGGCGAATAGAGGGCAGGATCGGGCGGATACAATCCACGATCCGAGTGCGAGTCTCCGTATCGGCAAAGTCCATGGCGGTTTGCACAACGTAGTTAGCAAACGAATCCCGAAGCATCTTCTCAAGCTCAACGCCGCCCAGCATTTCGTCAATCATGAGACGCCGGATCTGAGGATCGGCAGTACGGAGGCATTTTTCGATCACGTTCGAGCTGAACTTTTGCTTCGACAAAGCCGGAATGTTTCCTCGGAAGGTTTGGCAGAGAGGCTCGGTGAAATGCGGCTCAGCAAGGTCCAGAATGTACTGCACGACATAATTTCCGAAGGGGTCCTGGACAAGGGCGAAAGCATTGGAGGTGATCTGAGCAATCAAACGAGCTCTCTGCTCGCCCGAGGCATGGTCGATGCAACGTTGAAGTACACAACATCCGTGGCGGTGGGTTCCGACAACCACGCAGTTAGCACCAACTGCGTCATAGATAAACTGGGCATCCTCGGCAGAAAGGCGGTTCAAGCACTTCTGAATCACATGGTTGCCGTTCAGATCCTGAACACAGTTCCACAACATGTTCCTGGAGAGCGTGGATCACAGTCCTGGTCTGTTCCGAAGTTGAGATGAACTCGATCATCTTCTGCAGGGCGCGAGTACCGTGCTGGTTCAGAGCGATTTTGACCAATTGATGGGCTGCATTGTTGATGAGAGTGGTGCGCTGTTCGTCGTTGGAGTACTCAAGAAGCTTTTGGCATAGATAATTGCCGAAAGGGTCTGCGTAAATGTTAGCCAGCATGCTCTTGTATGAAGGAACGGAGAGACGAGCCTGTCATGAGCTCCACCACATGGATGTGGGTTTCCTCGAAAATCATCTGGACGTGTTCGGCATTGCGCTCCTCCAGTTTCCGCTGCAGATACCGGCACCCATGCTGGTCCTTGCAAAGACCATACAGTTCGCCACGATAATGCTCAAGGGGGAAGTTGGTGAAACGCGAGAGTTGAGAGGCCTCGCCATCACCACTCCGACGAGAGCCCACCGCCTTGGCAGGAGTTTCGGCGAGCCTGTAGTTTCCATATGGAGGATAGGCACCGTACGAGGTAGGAGGATACTGGCTGTTGACCGGGACAGGGGCTCCCATGTAAGCTTGGACGCCATAACCATAAACGGGGCTGGAAGGAGTTCATCGATGCTGAGGTAGCGGGAGTGGTTCCGGTAGCCGTGGTTGCGAGCTGTGGGCCGAAGGGGGTGGCACTGGCCTGCAAAGTGGTTTGCTGTGAACGAGTGCTCGGGAACTTGGCATCGTTCTCAGGGGAATCTCTCTGGCGATTGTTGATGGCGTTCGCAGGAATACGGCCGAGACTGGCATTGTGCTGGTGGAACTGCTCGGCATGAGTCTTCGGGGGTGTGATTGCAGGGTTGAAGTTGTCGCCCTTGACAGTCGGGAGATCATTCGTCGAGTAAGAGGACTGCAAAGATGTCGGACGGCTCGATGCAGTGGCAGCCACGTTATCGTGGTTTCCCTCCGCGCTGTAGAGCATATTGGCCTCGAGTGAGTGTCGTGCAGAGTGCCGAGATCCGTTGGAGTTGTTTTCACCATTGGAATTGCCCATCTGGTCCAGTCGGAACATGTTCAAAGCGTTCTGTGGCATGCTTTGATGCGAAGTCCGATGGCGACTGTGCGAGTTCCAGGTTTCAGGGTTTGGTGTGCGAGAGTTGGCGAGGTCGAGGGCGTCGGAGTTGGCAGACAGCTATATCGAGATCAGTGATCTGAGGGGTTATGTATAGAAGTCGGGGGTATTTCGGTTGACTCACCAGTCCGGAGTCGTCTCTGCGAGACAGGGTGGGGAACTTGTCGTCCGGGTCAGTCAGCTTGAGGTAGCTCTTGATGTCCGGAGTGGGAATGCGGTCCTCATCCTTCAAAGTGGCGCGATCGTCTTCGTTGTGGAACAGGTACTTGGCAGCGTTGAACGAATCCAGGCCAGATGAGCCGTTACTGAAGCCAGCGACGTTAGGGCGAAGTTGCGATCCCAATCCAGAAGGCATGGAGTAGCGATGGATTCTGTTGAAATAGGGTCAGTCAAGCTATTCATCGAGTGTGGGATGAATGAAGCTGGTATTCGAGTCCCAAGTGACAATGAGACAAGGTGGGGGAGGTTGAAACACAAAGGGGAACACAATAGAGGGGGTCGTATTCACACAACTGGTCTGACCCCCATGCGTCATGACAGATAAACAGATAGGTGAAACAGACGAGTATAAGATCAAGTGAATGGCGGGGGGAAACATGAGAAGGTCAACTCACGAAGGTCCAGGACGAAACGGGACGAAGGCTCCTGATTGAAATCTTCTTTTTCGGAGTTGCGACGAGAGCCAGGAACAGAGTGAACGGAAAACCGGTTCGTTGGTGTCTGAGCTGAGCTGTGACTCACTTGGCCAGGAGGACTTGTCACCTGGGACGGGGCAAAAACGTTGAAGAATCCGGGGGACGATGTGACACTCGAGGTGGAGAAGCGCGTGGGACGAGTGAAGCCTCCAGTAAAGCCGTTCTCACGGTACTCGGGAGGAGTGGTAGGTTCGCTGACCGGGCCCGAGAGACCAGCCTTGGCCAGATCTTTGGCAAGCTGATCCATCTCCATCTTTTCTCGCTCGTGCTGCAAGTCCAACAGCTTCATGTCTTCTTCAAACCTCCGTCGCTGCTCTCGCATGTACTCAATGTGCTGCCGTTTTTTCTCGAACTGTGCAGATATTAGAAAAGGATGCCAGGCTTATGGTATGGTTGGTGAACAAAGTGTGTGGTGTGTGAGTGGTATGTGAGGGGAGGGAGGTGAGGGGAGGGGGCCAAGGCGAGGGACCGAGATGCCTTGGGCATTCAACGCCAGACGATGCAGGCAACAAGGGTCGCAGGGGAGACAGGGAGACAGCTCCAATAGATACAAACGGGAGGTATTGTAGGGTAAGAGATGGATGGTGGGCTGAGGGCAGCCGTCCGGGTGAGGTGGGGAGGGTCCGGGAGAGGGGTGGTGGATGACACGAGGGAGAATGCGCAGATCAAGCCACAAGCTTACCGAAGACAGAAGATCCACTGTGTCCGGGCCCTGAGGAGTGGCACCTCCGACGTGGTTGAGATAGTTCCAAGAAGAGAGCTTGCTGGAGTCGGTCGTGAAGCGACGCTGAAGGTTGGCGCGGACATCGCCCGAGGGACGCGAGAAGGCGGAGACGAAGCCCGAGTGGCCGGGCGACAGCGAGGTATAACCGGGGAAAGGGGACTCCGAAGAGGGCGACCGAGGCGAAGGGAATCGCAGCTCGTCGAGGCGTTCACTAAGTCCGTTCTTGAAGGCCATGACGGGCGACGCTAGAGATCACAGGACTACTACATTCAGGGGCCAAGACCGGTCAGAAATGGATCATAGCGACCACGCGGGAGGGATCGTGGGAGGGAGATCAATTGTGGACGAACGAGGGACGGTCGATCCACGGGTTTTAATTGTAGGGGGCCAGCGAGTCCAGCGGTCGGTTGGCGGTGTGCTCTCGAGATAACGGGGCGATGTAAGGAGTTGGGGGAGGGGCTGAGGGGTGATCTGGCGGAGAAGATCTCGGAAAAGAACTGCGACTCACACACAAATGAACGCCTCGAGAGTTTATCGATCGGTGGCAGGAAGGGGACTGCAGCCCGCGACGTCGCAAGTAAGGATTGGGGACGAAGGTGGCCGTGGGTTTGCACACCCAACCGTGAGCTTCTGAGGATGCGGAGATCTCAAGTCAGCGTCGGTGGACAGCCACGGGGTGGGCGATGGGGACCTACCAAGTGACTGCGACAGGCTAGAATCGAGCTGGCGCACAGCCGGGGGGAGACCAGGACGAGTGCAGAGGGCCCAGGGAAGCGGTGCGGAACTGGAGCAGACGAGGCGAGGGGGAAAGAATAGGGAACTGTTGTACAGATAAAGACCAGGCTGAGGCTGAGGGCGAGACGAGAAAGGGGAGAGAGGGAGAGGGGAGAGGGGGAGCGAGGAAAAGAGTGGAACGCGCCGCTGGGAGGCGAGAGGGGAAGAAAGACGAGGCGTGGGCGGCGGCTGGGAAAACACCTCAGGCAGCCAGCTGGATCTACAGTAGTCCCTGTACCTCTCTGCGCCCCCGTTGCTTTTTTTCTCTGCTTGGCCCCCATCAATTCATGAATCTCGGTCGAGCTTCCTTCCCCAGCTGCTTCTACATAGTATCTCATGATTCTCATCTATCGCGCTCGTTCTCGCTTGGGTTGGCCGCTGGGTCTAGGAACTGTGTACCATCCCCAGGTGCAACCCGACCCCAAGCTAGTTCGCAGCTAGGTACAACACCAGTCTACACCGATCCTCTCTCCTATCTCCCGTGGGACGCTCTTTGTTCGATGCAGGTCTTGGACCGTCGGGGGATTGCTCTTCCCCATTGGGCTCCCCAGCTCCTCTCATTGTTCCTGGACATTCTCGCCCGGAGCCGTGACGGTCAGAACCCTAATGCTGCTGAGCTGTCGGCCCATGATGACAACCCTCGCGGGTCGATCATTATTGATTTTTGGACGGGTCAAGTATTAATCTCGACCCTCGGGGCCGTGATTGGAGCCGAGACCTGCTTTCTGGCCGACCAAAGTCAATGCGACTGCACGGTTGTGTCCTGGGAGGAGCAACGGACAGATGTACCTCCTGGTTGACCCGAGAGCTCCCCTGCACGTAGTCCGGAGGTATGGCGGATGTGAAGCCTCCATCGTGACGGGTCGCTTTGGAGATACTACACGGGTGGTCTCCGTCGATGGTCCATCTTCGTAGAGCATATATATCGTCCTATTGTCGGATATATTTTCTACTAGAACTCGTATGGGCTGGAATCTCAGGTCACCGACTTGGTCCACTCCCCGACGATGACGATGAGTTATCGCCTGTCCCCTGCTGGCGGATGGTGCAAGGGGGGTGTTCCCTGTCCCGGCTGGGGAGGTGTGTTGGTTCAGCGTGGGCGCTGCAAGTGTGATTCTGCATCAAGTGGAGACTCCCGAGGATTGCTGGGGGGCAAAGATGTGATGGCGGATCACGCTCTAGCCACCGCACGTACCTGGACCATTGGAATAGCGCCAGACACCATCGCCTTAGTCGGTCAGTCTTCGGTGGTCTTCGAGAGGTGATGGTCCGCCAGTAAGATTTTCTCGAGCTAATAGCGGCTGCAGTGCAAGTCATCGCCCAACGCTATTGCGATTCTAGGGCCCTATTGATATTATCCCAGGAATATGTGTACGGAGTATATCGGGCGGCTTGATCGTGGTTGACGCATGTATTACAGTATGGTGATTATGATTTTTCCTCTTTGTTTCGGTGAGCAAATTGCCCCAGGAAAAGGTTCCCACTTGCTGGGCAGCGGCCTATTCGGCGACTGTTTGGGCGACGGATTCGCCCTTGGATGGCCTGTGCTCGAACCTTTGTTGCATCTATACCCGAACCAGCGAACGAGCATGGATGGCAGACAACCGGGAAGGCGGGTTCTTCTGCTGATTGATCGCAGGTTGCATTCCCCTGATTCTTCTCACACGCGTATTTATGATTGCCACGCGCCGGTCCTCTGGTTCGCGACAGGGCGGATCCTTGGTAGACCCAAATCTTTTTTTTTTTTTTTTTTTTGCCTTCTCCCACTGCCCTGGACTCAGTTGCGGTGGGTGGCCGGTCGCGGTACCAGGGTTCGTGGCGGGATCCCAGCGAACAATTTGAAGGGATCCGACGCTGGGCGATTGTTCGATGAGGAGCTTGACGGCGGTCAAGCCGAATCCATGGACCGGAAGGAATGGGGGGGCTCCACCGCAACGGTAGGTAAGGTTGTTGGTGAAGAGAACTGGATGAGTCTGCGATGCATCCTGACGAACCAGAGGCGGTCATTCGCCTGAGCGTGGCGGGAGAGCGTCTGATTGGCACGGCGGCGGACAAGCGGTGTGTACGACCATCTGGGAACGCCGATTGATCCATTATTCTTCTTAGGTTTATCCCCCCTCCTTTTCCCATCGATCTAAGCCAGGCGTGGGTGGACGATGGCCACTCGCCTGCATCCGAGACGAACGGAACATTTCAGTCACCCGACGGGTATCTTCATGCAGATACTCGACCCCAAAGGGTCATCGGGGGCGGATCTCCCAGCCTAGAAGGTTCTTTTTTCCCCAGTTGACAGGGCGTATCAACCGAAAACCTGATGCTTTCTTCCCATGGATCCCTCCCGTCCGTGGTACCCGGTCCAGAAGGTCTGACATCGAGTGAGCAGCTTTACTTGGGAATGTATGATGGGTTCCCCGGAAGGGACCTGGCACCACGCCACCATCCCGACGGACGACGTGATCGCCAAATGCCAGTCTCCCCTTTTGATTAGGGTACCACTAAGTAACGACAGAGGGATCATCGGGATGTCATCCAGAATCCGCCGTTGGGCTCAATGATAGGCGTTGGACGATGGGTCTCGTATGGAGTCATCGGCAGTCTTTTCTGTCTGGTTACGGAGTACTACACTAGTCTAAGTATGTGCTGGTGAGAAGCGAACAAAAAGGCCTTCAGCGCATCGAGGCCCGCTCAAGCCAATCGCGCTGGACCACTTTGCGACTAGCTGGGCTCCATGAACCCTCCTGTAAATTAATGAAGTATACGCCGGACCAACGACGATGCAGACGCCCCAGGATGATCTCCAGTCGCCTTCTGACTAATCGGCCCCTCACCTGGTCGCTGGCCTCCCCTTCAGACAGCATCGGGGTTCTTTTTGCCTCCCTACGTATCCATGGATGTACAAATGGGTACAGGTCACCGAATCCCCCCAACGGGCCAAACAATACAGATCCCCCAAGCAAGGACGCGGGGTTCTCGTGGGAGGAGCATACCTGGTACGTACATCCTTCCAGCATCCTTCGCACGTTGAATTACATCACGATCGTCGTCCCAATTGTGGGCGGTGTGTGGGCTCCTTGTCTTGTTCATGCCCGACAGCACCATGCATCGACTCCATTGCTGCACGGTCCATACGGAGTACTCCATCCTGCAGGGCCAGATGATCGGCGATTCGTACGGACAGGAAGTGCTCCATTTGCCATGCCCCTCATTGAGACCAGTCACAATCATAGTG